>VZTG01007356.1:0-148061 GCA_013397845.1 Melanocharis versteri | reverse complement strand
CCGAGTCCGTACCGGCGACAGTTAGCTATATGACTTTTTTTTTGGCTTGCTATTCATGCACTATTGGACAGATTTTTATCTTTTTTTTCCTTTCTACTGGCTCTAATTTGTTGTTTGAAGCAGAAAATCCAGATATGTGACCAACATTTTTCTGGCACATTTTGCCGTAGTTTAGGGCATGTGAATTTAATCCTCTTATCAAGATAAATAGAACAATACCCCTTCACAATGTATTCATTTAATATACTTCCAAAATAATCTATCGGCTTACTGAGAAGCTGCTGTATATATTGTGTGTATTCAAAGTGGTGATGCTGAAAGATATGGTCACATTTCAAAGTCTGTAATGAAATAAGATATATTTAAATCTTCTGCATGAACAGCCTTTGAAATTCTTCTAATGTCTTGACATAACATATACAAATATCTTTTACAACAACACAGAAAAATTCATCTTTTCTAAATAAAAATTTGCAGTTTATTTATTCTCAGTCTCTCCTGTCTTTATTTCAAAGCTGTCTTTTATACATCAGCTATTTACAGCATTTTACAAGCTTAGGTGCTGTTTCTTAAACCATAAAAGGAGAAGAAAGAACATTCAGATCTATAAGCTGATTGCATTTCATGGATTTTTAAAGTTGCATTTTCAGTGCAGTTCTTTTTTGCTACTTAAAGGATCAACACTGCTCCTGATGATGTGCAAAAATACAGCTGATACTGTTATGTAGACTCTTTTAAGTTTTTGGAACTTTCCAAACATTGCTCTGAGAAGCTCAGACCATTTTGTTCATGAGAGCATAGGAAGAAATGTGAAGGAGATATAATAGAAAGACAAGGTAAGCAGTAAGTCAAATCCAGATTGCCTTCAACAGAATTTTATGTTTTCTTAGCAAAGTTTGATTTACAGGGGAAAGGTTTAGATAAATGGAATACCTTGTTAACATAAAGCATTGACATTTCAAAAGATTTTTTAAAAATAATCTATAAATTTTCTATGAAAAGATGTAACTCCAAATGCTGTATTATAGCACTAACTGATATAAGTTATATATTTCCTGAAAACAACTCATGGTAGATCCACATTTTCAAGGACTTCAATGTATAAAAGTTGCTAAGCTGTTACTTATTTGTGGGCGTCTTTCAACCTTTGCAAGAGCATATTTCATAAAAAGATGGTACTCCTCTTGTATTCTTCCTGGAAAGAGATGTTTCATGTTCTTGAAACACATACCTTGATTTTTGCCTCATCTGTCTATTGTTTGGTAGAAAGGTGATGAATTATGGAATCATAGAATGGTTTCAGTTAGAAGAGACCTTAAAGATCATCTTGGTCCAATCCCCTGCCATGGGCAGAGACACCTGCCAGTAGACCAGATTGCTCAGAGCTCCTTCCAACCTGCCCTTGAACACTTCCAGGGATAGGACAGCCACAGCTTCTCTGGGCAGCCTGTGCCAGGACCTCACCACATTCACAGTGAAAAATTTCTTCCTAGTATCCAATCTAGACCTCTCAGTTTGAAGCCATTCCCCCTTGCCCTGTCACTCCAGGCCCTTGTAAATAGCCTCTCTTCATCTTGTTGGTTCCCTTCAGGCACTGGAAGGCCACAATTAGGTCACTCCAAAGCCTCCCCTCTTAGAGTATGAACAGCCCCAGCTCTCTCACCTTTCCTCACAGCAGAGCTGCTCCATCCCTCTGATCACCTTGGTGGCCTCCTCTGGCCTGGCTCCAACAGGTCCCTGTCCCTCCTATGCTGGGAGCCCAGGGCTGGATGCAGCACTGGTCTCACCAGAGCGGGGAAGAAAAGTCTTAAGCTGTTTTGGTTAGGAATGTTTAGAGCCATGACTTCAATGAATGTGGTCAGTTTAGCCTTAAGAATAAACTTTATAATATGTTTCATTTTAACTGTTATGTGATAATATTTTTCATAGAATATGAACAATATTCTACACTATTTTAGTGATGAAACATCTCACTATTTCAGCTGTAAGGGACCAGAAGACTTATCTTGTCTCATCAATATTTCTGTTCTCTCTGAAATTGTTAAGATAATGAGACTGAACTCATAAAGATCCTATTTAACATCATGGTAACACTGTCTGCATTGCACGTACTGTCTCCGTTGCAAATGGTTTCTATTTATAAACATGTATATATATTTTTCTGTGGCACCATGCTATTAAAACAACAACCTTTATACCAACATCTAAGCAGCCTTTAAAATATATTTATTTGTTTATGTAATAATAGCAATAACACTACTCTATGCCAGAATTTTGAAAAAACAGCTTTTGCAAATGAAATTTTTGACAGCCAACTTGGAGTAATTTCGTGCTGAACTTTCCACCTTGAAAGTTAATAGGAGTTTAAATATTAATGACATAAAAGTGAGTTTGTTCTGTGAGCTCATTTAGCTCCTTTTGCTATTCTACATGTCAGAAGAGGAAGAGGTGGAGAAATGTAGACGGAAGGTCTCTGGCACAAAGTAGAGACAGGCAAAAGTAATAGAAAAGTGTACAAATGCCAACTCTATGTATGTTCAGGAAGGCTGAGAAATAGACATTTTCCTACACTCAATTATTTGTAGAATAATCTTTGTCTGTGTAAATTTGAGGCTCAAAATCCTAAATAGGGTAGCAGGTTTTTCCACTCAGAAGCAGACAAAAAAAAAAATACAATTAAAAAAAAAATCTGAGGACTTGGAGTCTTTGAAGTAAATCACAGCTGTGGGTTTTTTTCTCACGTCCTTCAAAATCCATAAAAATTTGTCACGGAAGAAGTCCCAAATAAATATGGCAAAACAATACAGTTTCTCAAGGTAATGTCAATCCTCACTGAACATTCTGCAAGTCTGTTCTTTGTAATGCTTTTAAGTGTGTTTTAATTTCATCAGTCAATAGCAGAAGCAGCTGTTGTAAATGATACCACTGCTGAGTGCAGGAGCTGAAGCTTACAAACTAATGACACCATTGAGGAGAAATAGTACAGAAATGTTTTAAATTGTCTCACAGTATGTTCTATTTGGTAGCATTTGGATATTAGCCCGTGTCAGCTCTCAGTCAAGAGTGGAAGCACGTGGGAATTGTAACCCTTGTTTGATCTGTTTTGCTAAAGTCATCCTTGTTTCTGCATCTATACAATGTCAGAGCTCTTTTCCTTTCTATTTACTTATATGTGCTTAATATGTGCACAATACATTTAACATATAAGAAAATAATTCAGAAAAAAACCCCAACCTAAAAACCAAATAAAAATACCCAAGAACATATTTTCAGCTTGTCTAAATGTTTCTGAAGCTAAAGAAAATAGGACTATTTTACTATTCTGTCTGTCCTTCCATCTCTCCATCCATCCCCCCAACAATTTTGTTGTCTATTCCAACATTTCTAAGCCTTTTCATGGCAAAATTAACAAGTAATTCTCCAGTGGAGTTTCTGGAGCATCTGATATTTTGGGAATCCATTTCACTTTTGGGAGGATAAAGGAGTGAGGATAAACACTTGAATTAATGGAAAAAGTAGGTAAAACACATCCTTAAACTGAAGAGAATCCCATTTCCTATATAAAGCTGAAAAGTATAAGTGCTGCTCAATTTCTTAGTGAAAAAGAAAATCAAATTCAAAATTAATATCTGGAACAGAACATTTATTTCCAAGAAATAAGCATGGAGGAGACAAGATCATGTCTTCACATGAACTTTACTGTGAATGTTTCTATCAGCTGTTGTTCTTCTCTTTCAAAATGCAGATATCCGCATCTTTTGCAGTTACATTTCTACAGGAGAAAGTCTTACTCTGTCTTCCACATTTTCCTTCTTCTTCTGTTTACAATCAACCCACCAAGATTCGACAGATGCATTTAAATCCTGCTTTAAAAGGGAAGGATTTGATCAGCTACCTTGTTTAACCCTGAAAGTACTGCTATCTGACAGCAGAGAAGCATTAACCTCCTGTATGACAGCACTAAAACAAGCGCGATGAGGAGGTCACCATCAAGGGGGCTTCGTGGATTGTTGGGAGTCGGAAGGAACAAGCAGAGGAACTGTACACAAACGTTTAAAGATGGTGATCCAAGTGGATAAACAGTATAACACATCTAAATTTGGAACAGCAGATCTTGAAGGCCCCAGGCAATGCTTGCAATTGTACTCTAAGGAGGTAACCCTTGGTGACTGCAGGGAAGATGGGGATGGCTCTTGGTTAAAGAGAGAGTTTTAAAACAAAATTATGCTTGAAATCCAAATCATTCAAGGTTTGAGTAACTTTGGAAAACCTGGTTGCCAAACATATATTTTTAATACATACTTTTCAAGAGACTTGGAACAGAGAGGACTTGGCTGAGGGCCCACATAAAATGTCAGATAAAGAAGGGCTGGAGAATTCTAAAAACACAAGACGACTTCTATAGAAAATTTAGATTCTGGAACAGTGTTGCAAGTGTATCACAAAAAAAAAAAAAAATTGATATAAATAAAATAAGGTGTATAGAAGAATTTCCATCGCACAACATTTGATCATAATAGTTACTGTAGTTCTATTGACTTTCATAAAACTTAAGACATAACAAGGAGTATTGCCAACTAGAAAAGCAAAGTGCAAGCAATGACAGAATTAAAAAATATGGCTTGCAGGTCAACTCCAAACCCAAGTCCCAGCTCCATTCTCTATATTCAAATAAAAAAAGGAGTTATTCCCAAAATCTTCATTTTTTAAATTTCATATTATTTATTTGAAGATATGCTAATTTCTCTCCTCTCATTAAGTCCTCTTCTGGTCTTAAATTTGCTCTTATTTTTACTGTCCTTTTTCTTTTTTTAAGTAAAGCCTGTATTCCAATGTGTTTCAGTCTGTGTTTAATAGCTCATTTTTGGTAGCATTTTTGGCACTCTTTATCTCACAATTCCAATCCCATGCTTACTTCCCATTTTTTCAGAGTAGGAAGTATCCTAGAATAATTTCACAGACTGATTCTAAGGGATTTTTAACAGCCGATTTGAAGAAAGAATTCATATCACAGTAAGAAGTCCAGAAAAAAATCAAGTCAATCCAAACAACATTTCTATATTGATCTCCTACTTTAACTATTCTTAATAATTCTCAATTAATCAAAGACCTTCATCAAACACAGATTAATAAAACCAAGATTGTCTAATGCTGATTGCAATGGAGGTCCAGTGTGCAGATATGTAATTTATGGTTTATTTTCATAATAATACTTTTGCACATTTCTACCATGTACATTCAATTTTAAATTTCTAAGGAAAAAGGTTTTTTAATAGAATAAAAAGTGAGAAAACCAATTTCTATATTATCTCAACCAGTAGCAACCAACAGATTAAAATCATGGCAAGATGATTAACTGCTAAATAATTGTTGCAGCAAATGTACATATCTAGGTAATGTAATAAGCAGTATAATTTACATTTTCATGCCAATTCATGTTTGAGCTTTATGGATTATAATACTGTTCATTCCAAGATTTATTACTCAGATATAAAATTATTGGTTTGTTGGTTTTTTTGTTTTTTGTTTTTTTTTAGCATGAATGGAGAGCTAAATTGTGTATATTCTTTATTTTTTTAAAAAAATTCCAAGATTTTAGGTATTATACAGGAATCCTATCAAGACCACTTTGGGAAACTCTCATTCTCATTCCTTCACTGATCCTATTGCTGTAGCAACTTCCAGACAATCCTATATTTCCAAACACTTCAAAATCATTACAATAGTCATAAGGCCAGTTTCTCCTCTGGGAGCCCATTGGCTTCCTCTCCTTGCGCTATAATTAACTAGATGCTGTAACACATTAACAGTTGTATTACTTAGACAGAAAGAGCACTCAGACCCACCTGGGGCAGCACAGCACTGAAGGATAGTTTGGAATTGCATGGCAATATTGCTCCTGCTCTGCCACTGGAAGCAGGAGGAGATTCTCAGTATCATGTCTTTGCTGCATCTGTTTTTTTACAGTCCATATAATTTGGGGTTATGTGTCTGATCTAGTATTCCCAGTTGAGAATCTTCCTCTGCCTGCAAACTCTTGTTGAGAAGGGACATATATATATGTGAGATATAGAGACTTGTAACGCAGAAAAGTGGGTCTTGGTCTCCAGAACTGCCTCATTTCTACAACAACCACCTTATTTTAGCATCTCCTTTTCTCACTAACTTTTCTCACCACTTTTCTCACTTTAACTCTGGAGATTTTATGTTTACAAATCCCATTTTTCATATTTTATTTCTATTGAGGGTCTTACATGCTAAATAAATAAATCTATTTTTAGTATACAGAGACACTATAGTGAAGTCTGCAATACATGTCTGCGCTCCGGCAAGACTCCAGTTGTCTTCAAAATTCTTTATGGCTTCTTTCTTAATGTTGCTTAATTTTAGTGTCCTTCAGTTTGGCATGTATAACAATCCTTAGAGTCAAAATGCAGCCACCTACTCATGTAGAAAAAATATTTGTATTAGCTTCTTTTTTTTAAAAAAACGAGAACATTGCAGGAGAAAAGGCAATTGGGGACTGCAAATTTGGAAAAAAAACCAGCAAAATCTGTTTAATCAATAAAAATTCAGGTATTGTTTTCAAGTAAATGAAGAAAAATGTGCTTTAGAATTAAGCATTCTTAAGAGAATTTATTGGAAATTCCATTTATTTTTTCATCTTTTCAAACAAGATTATTATTTTAGAATAGAGAAGTCCTGTAGAATATCTCAGAAAGAAAAACACACTATATAACTGTAGCCACAATTTACAGTTTTAATTTACTGAAGATCGAAAGAAGCTTATCAGCTGAAAATAAATATTGAGTTGAAGTTAAGCTTTTGTAACTTGGGACTACTAAAATATATTGAAGAAATGCCACAAAAATGAGAATGCTTGCATAAATAATTTATCAGACAAATATTTCTTTATGTTCTATGTTTGTCAGACCAATAACAGCCTTTTTATTATGCATTTTTAATAGTTATAACACATGATTTGTACACCACCGCGGATAAGAGAAACAATACATATAATTAATTTTACTGACTAGTTCAAACTTTATTGTTTGCATGTGTCTTTTTAAAACTGGTTCTGAAGTTTGGACTACAAAGCTGAGCTGAACTTAAGACGCATTTCCAGGAAGTTGCTTGCCTTGCCTCTGTTGAACTTCAGGCTGAATGCTACTATCCATGGGGGGAATACATCCATATAATATCCCAAAGATGTGAAGGGACTGTATATTGTGGCAGTGCTCCATGAAGAGCACACAGAGCAGGTGTGTCAGCGCCCCTGGTCCTATACACCAAAACAAGCATTTAGCAGGCTAATGTGTCACACACTGGGGAGAGCAGTTACGTGGAGGGCAGATTACCTGGAGAGGTAGCACAGAAAGCTCAGAGGTTCTACTTCTCACACTCAGGCAAGGGCTGGGTTAGTCAGAAAACTGGCTGACAGCGCAAGCTGTTATAGTGAGTTTGTACAGCAACGTTTACTGTCACAGATGGATATCTGAGCATGCAAGCACAGATTTGGTGCTCTTCTCATGGCACCTCCCAGCAATAGCAGAACATCTCTTCCCCAGAGGTGTGCAACACGAGCCATTTCAGACAACATTTTATCAGAAACCACATTAGAAACTGTTGTAGACAAAGTAGTTATAAATATAATTTAAGCTCAGTTTCAGGAGTTAATTGTGGACATTCTGTGGATTTCTGTGAAGCCAGGAAAATATTCCAGAGTGCAAAGTGTTTCAGAATGGTCCATGTTTTATCATCCTCTTATGCAATAGGCCTTGTAGAACCACAAACCCAAAAATTTTTCAGTTTCAGCAGTAGTGTTTAGAATTTATTGTTGGAAGACTGGCTGAATGAACACTGCTCTTTGAAAGTTTTCTTTAATACTTATTAATTTTTCAAGAGTGTAATTTTTAGTCTGTCTAGAATGAATGTATGGTAGTGGTTTATATGAGTGATAAAATGACAGTAATGCAAGAAATCCTATGAATACTTACTGCTGTTGAGTGCAGACTCAAATTTTCTTATCTGCCTTTGAAAATCCTGGCATTTTCATCAAATACCTTGAATCACCTCTGTAACAGCACACACTTTCTAACAATTTAGATATAAGCTCTCTGGTGAAGAGGCAATCTCTTCATCCCAGATATGTGCAGGCCATAGTACAATGAGGCTGTAGGCTTTAATTTCTAAGTCCTATTCAGAAAAAATAATTATTAAAATCATGTGCAGCGCACTTCCATGAATTTGGATGGGAGAGAATAGTAAATGTCTAACAAAAGACAAAGCAATATGCTAAAATTGTGTGTACTTTCAAATCAAACCTGATATTTTAAACATGCGCCCTACAGAGGCGTCACTGATTTTATTGTGGATGTACTCTGCTCTGTTTAAAGGGCTGTGGTGTGTTTTTCTGAGTCAAAGGAGAATTCAGAGAGCTCTTCCTAGCAATGACAGAAGACCACTTGGAAGTAATACTTCCTCAGCACCAGTCCATCTCCTCCCCTTGTAGAGGGAGACCTCCATTCATCTTTTGATAGTTGCTGATTTGGATGCATAAGGAGAACCTATTTTCTTTGTTATTTCTAGCCCTAAATATATTTTCTTTCATCACAGTAATATTAGAGTTGTGGTAGATGTCTTTAATGAATATTTTTTACTAAATTCCTCATCCTGTCAATGGCTGAAAAGAGCACAAAAAATCCCCTCCTAATTTGAGGATAACATTTTAGTTACATTTGTCAAGACTCTTCTATTCATAGGTGTATATTTAAATATCAACGAGAATATTTCTTTATATTCAAATGCTATTGATAATGATTGTGCTTGCTATATTTATTCACTTTGACACATTTTGTGAATAACAGAGGGCTGTTATCCCAGAACATCACTAGAGTTGGTACAGACAGCTCTAGAAGTAGAACAAACTATTTGCCCCTCTGTCTTGAAGGCAAGAATTTTATCTGTGTCAAGTACAATAAATCCTTGAGGTTGCATGACCTTGGGTTTTTCTGACGACCTAAACACCATATTTTGAGTTCAGAGAAGTTTTGTAGTTCTGTGGTATATTAACTCAAAAAGATTTCTCCTGGTAAATGACTAGCAGAACTAAAAAGAGAATTTTTTACAACAGCAGATTTTTTTTCCCTTTGTCCCTGCGACATTAACACTGGAGACAGGTATGCTCCTCTCCCCAAACTTCATTTAAAATTTAATTATGTTTTATGTCTCTGTTAAAGACTACTGGATATTTCTTATCAGGAAAGTTTTATAGACAACTATTCTTTGTTTTGTACCTACTGATCAATATTAAGAAATCTCTTTTCTGTCTTTGTCTTTGCATTCTTAATATTTGCACAAGTTAAAATAAAAAAAAATCAGAATTATTTATTTTCAGCTTGCATACATCTTCAACCTCTGTTCCGTTTCTCTTTTACTTTCTCTCTATTACAGAGAAAATCAGCAATTGAGAAGAATGTTAGGCTATCAAGTTTATAAATAGCCATGGCACTTCAGCTGGTGAGAAAAAATTGTTTTTCAAACAAAATTCGTGTTAATTAGATTAAAACGAACTTCTGCGCATATTGTTTACATGCCTCCTAGCATGAAAAATACCCAGCTCCTTGCAGTTATTGTAACCAAAGTACATACATTTTTTATATTGCTTGACATATTTTTTTCCCTAAGGTATTAAGGTTTTTTGTTTATCTTTTTCTTAATTTAGGAGTATATAGCACTGTTGGGGTTAGAATCAGCAACCAGACTAATTTCTGTTGACATTATTATTTTAACATATTGATCATATTTTTACATGTGGACATGTAAGTGACAAATGGGGTAAGAGTTACGCTAGTGACCTCATCCGCTTATAGATAAATACTGTCTTTTATTTGATCTTTTATTTTAATTTTGAAAGAAGAATCAAAACCAGAATTTTTTTTACAAAACTTTATCAGTTGATCATTCCGTTGACCTTACTGTATTTGTAAACTCAGAAGCCTGTTTCCATATTCTGAGGAGAATCCTTAGCCTCGTGATTTTTAAACTGAGTACACAAAACCCTACTGTTCTGTAGTTAATTTGAAAACCACAGAACTGGAAGTCTTGGTAATCCCAGTGGCCTCTATAGCAACATCTCTGTGCTTTTCAGCCCAAATGAAATTCCCAAGACACTAATCTGACAAAGGATTATAAGGAACTTCAGGAAATTTGCAGAGAGTTGCATAGGGAAATGCCAGCAATGCATGGTTGAAAACTCTTGGAAGTTTCTTTCCTTCTTGATATTTGGAAATAAAGCAATATTAACAAGTAAGCTATATAAGGGCTTACATTACATGAAAAACATCTCAACTGCAGTTTATAAGTAAAATGATGGAATTTTGAATCAGAACATTTAATTATTTATGGAATAAAAATCAGACTAGATTTATTTTTTTAATAATGTACTAACTTACCTGCATACCAAGAATAGAAAATGGACCATTCTGCTGTGAAGGAAGCCTGTATTCACCATCTCAAATATAACCTTTTATGTTACAGAATGCATTCAAATATACTGTGTATGTATATTCTGTATAACAAATATGGAAATTATGACTTTGTTATGTCAAAGTTTTTCTTTCTCTTTTCTCCAGTAACTGACAGCTCTAAAATTCATGAGATTGGATATTCTACCTCACAGAATGTAGCTGTCATGTCATATTTATGAAGTTGAATAGTGTAAGTCTGTACATTCATAATGCTACATTTTATCTTTAATTTTAGATCATCATATGGTAAATAGAAAAAGAAAATAATATCTTTAATTATAGGTAGTTTTACTTATAGATTGAGTATTTTTAAGAGATGAGTTGCAGAAAATAACTCCAGATCGCAGTATCCCAAGTATCCTAAACCAGTGCCATGGAATTTACAGAAATGTGGCATAGGCTTTTAATTTTCATTCTTTGTTCCTGAGTATTATTTGAGTTTGCATGGTCTGCTACACAAATCTAATGTGATGTGAGCCTCTTTCTCTTCGTGTGCCCAAGGAGACCACAGGTGTGGTAAGACTGTGTTTGTCATAGATAAACCTGTTTGTTATGGTTTGAGAGGACTTCATTTCAGGGAATTTAAGATTAAATAAGGCAGATAGATTAGATTAGGGCTAGATCAGGAACCTGATTTTGGCTGTAGCTGGTTGATCAGGTTACTCTTGTGCTTATTGCACAAGAAAACAAGCTCACCCCACGTTAAAATAAGTGCTCACGTTAGCTTGTGTAATTTTTAATCCAAATTTGCCTTTTGCAGTACTAACTGTAGCCAGAAAACTTTCAGAATTTTAAAACTGAGCAAGTGATCTATCTTCTTTCTAGTCACAGATTCATGAGATGAGGGGAAACAGGGTTTTTGAGGGTTTCATTATGATCTTTGCTTTACTTTTCACTAAAATTTTGTTATATATATATCTTAGCTTGAAGAAATCTATACTAGTTCTAGCCCTAAGTTTCCCCACTCCCATTATTTTAATTAAAATTATTTTTATTTACTGTATTTTATTTACCAATGGAACTTGGTAAAAAGAAGTGCCTGTGCTGTTAACCTGGCATTAAGACCTGCAGGTCTTACTCCCAAGAGTAAATCCCACGGGTCTTAAGATATTCAGGAGAATTTAGGATTTATAAGAAAAGGTAGTTATTCTTCTTTTAGTCTCTGTTCAGAAAGCTCATTCTGATGCAGCAGAGCCTTCCAAAGTGCTGCAACTTCAAGCCATTTCTTTAGGATAAGAAGAGGGGCATATTAAGATTCTTTAGAAGAGATTTCTGGCAGGAGTATCTTGGTCCTGTGGCAGAATTCCATCTTCTTTTAATGATGTGCCAGAAGGTACATATGTGGATCTTCACTTGTTTTCTGCGTGACGAATGCCTGATCTTATCAGAGAAATCTGAGGTACACAGTTTTAGGACATCACATATGAGTCTGGTATTCTGGAAGTCATCCTACACATTTTCACATTTGGAAATAGGCAACCAAAAACTGAAGCTCTTTATTTGTTTTGTAATACATGGTGATTTTAATCACTGTAATTGTAAAATAAAAACTAAAATTTTCTGTGTTATTTTTAAAAAATATATATTTGGTGTAATTCTTCAGGAACAAACTTACATGCCATTAAAAATTCAGATGACATCTGCATAGGGAATACTGATAAATTGCTGATTACACATCAACAAAAAAAAGTAAGTACAAAAATTGGTATATAGCTTATCTGTTTCTAAAAATGGTGACAGTAGTGTCTTTGCACCTATAATCTAGCTGGCTGATAGAGTTTAACTGATACTTCATCTAATGTTTAAGTCCCTTCTTCATTTTATTTGTTCAGAAACCAATTTAAATCCTCACAAGATGTATAATGTCTTTTCATAAATAAATGAATATCTGAAATGTTGCTAGACAGTTTATAATGTTTAATGTCTTAGATGAATTTTTGGTGACCTTCACACATGGTCTTTTTTTCTACACTGCAGCTTAAAATCCAAATGTCAGATTCTGGAGTAGCTTAGCTGCTTCAGTCAGAGAATGTTAAGAAGCTGAAATGATTTATTTATAAACTATAGAAATGCTGTTCACCAGAATAAGCAGTTATTTTGTCACCCATATGTAGACTTATAATTTTCTAAGTTATTTTTTGGCCTCTAGTACTTTTCTAAATGAATTTACTCTCAGCAGCCAAAAGACAAGGTTGCATTTCAAATGTGCTGAAAAGGAGAAAGCAATATAATATGCGCAGGTTCTTGAGATCTGTACAATCAGTACAATTAATGTTTCCAGTCTATAACATGCCACTTACTGCTTCTAAGACGTATGCCTTCAAAACTTTTATGCCTAAAATGATGCTTTCAAAACTTTTTTCCACTCCATTTGGCTAAATAGTCCATTTGCAGCCATAGCATTCTAGTAGTTTAGATCAGCTACAACTCTGTCCATGTTCACAAATAACTGAATGGTTTGAGTTGGAAAGGGCCTTAAAGCTCATCTTGTTCCAACCCCCTGCCATGGGCAGGGACATCTTCCTCCAGAACAGGTTGTTCAGAGTTCCATCAAACCTGACCTTGAACAGTCCCAGGGACAGGGCATCCATAACTACTCCGGGCAACCTGTGCCAGTGCCTCAACAGCCTCACAGGCAAGAACTTCTTCCTAACATCTGATCTAAACCTACTCTCTGTCAGTTGGAAGTCATTCCCCCTTGTTCTGTCACTCCACGTCCTTGTAAATAGTCTATCCCCGTTACCTATTAAGACTTATGAGAATCATAGCAAGTTTCCCAGGCCCATGTAATTCAACAGATTATTAAATACATACCCCCTATTAAAATACTCACAAGCTCTCCATCTGCTTTTTTTGACCTCATACTGTCTGGTATTAAGTAAACTCCTTCACTGATGTTTGAGTACAGAGTATCAAAGTCTTATTGCTTTGTAAATTAACTGGCTCTAAACACATAGATAACCACTACATAAATAGTTTATAGTTTATAGGAAGGGAAAATTAGTTAAGAACCAACTCCTTCGTCTTTGATTCAGATAGAGAAGACAGTTCTTACTCAAATATACACATTCCATGAACATTTTTCTTTGCACTTCCCATTTTACTCTCTTCCCACCTTTCATTTAATGCCCACCTGCATTTGGATTCCTCGTTGCTCAGGCACCGTGACTGTCTCACGCCATATCTGAATTTCACACAGCATTTGTTGTCTCCTCCTTTCTGCCTCCAGCAGTATCTGGAGTGTCTTTGAGACAGTGTTTTCTGCTAAGGTTGAGAAATGGTAGTGACTACAGAGCACTTTGGAGAGAATCACCGTCTATTCATTAACGTGATTATAAGATTCACGTTTAAATAAAAAGAAATTAACATACAGCAAATTTCTAAAGAGTTTTGATTCCTATCTGAATGGTTTATCCATGATGACCTGCAGTCAGCCTGTACTCTGAAACAGCTCTAATCCTGAAGGGCTGTTATCTCTTGCATGTCTCCTTCAAGGACCAGCTCATCAATCCCACCACATTCCAGCTGCAATTAGAAGTGATGTTTTTCCTGGTCCTCAGCCACCTCCAGGAAGATTGTCTCTGTCCTAGAGTTTCTAGGATTCTCGCTTCAGAGGGTACATTTTGGGCACTGGTTTTGAGTTGTATTCATACTCCGTCTATTGATCTGGATGCTTTGATTTGATGTGCCCAATCAAAGAGAGACCCTTGGAAGCAAGCACTGGGGAGCAGGAATCATGAACACTGATGTGACTTTGCAGGAGCCAGGCTGCATCCAGCAGGACAGGTGCAAGCTGCTGATAAACAGCAAATGTTGCCCTTCTAGTTACCTCGGACTTGAGACCGTGCTCTGTACTGTGCTCCCCAGCATGTCCCATGGGGTCTGTAATAGTCAGAGCCACTCATTTATCACCTGGGATTCCACTATGTTTAATCACAGACCATGAAATCGTTTAGTTTGGAAAAAAACCTTAAGATAATCGAGTCCAACTTTCAAACCAGCACTGCCAAGCCCACCACTAAACCATGTTCCCAAGTGCCACATCTACACATCCTTTAAATACCTCCAGGGATTGTGACTCTACCACTTTCCTGGACAACACGTTCCAGGGCTTGCCAGCCCTTTTGGTGAAGGAATTTTTCCCAATTCCAATTTAAACATACAGGCACAACCTGAGACCATTTCCTCGTTTTAACACTTGTTTCTTGGAAGAAGGGATTGACCCCCACCTCACTACACCCTCCTTTCAGAAACCTGTGGAGAAGGTTTCCCCTGAGCCTCCTTTCCCCAGACTAAATACCCCCAGCTCCCTCAGTTCCTCCGCATCAGACTTATGGTCCAGACCCTTCCCCAGCTCTCTTGCCCTTCTCTGGATGTGCTCCAGCACCTCAGTGTTTTTCTAGACATGAAGGGCTCAAAACTGAACACAGGAGGTGAGGTGTGGCCTCAAGGCAGGGGGTCACTGCCCTGATCTGATGGCCACTCTATTTCTGATATGGGTCAAGATGCCATTAGCCCTCTTGGCCACCTGGGCACACTTGGAAGACATCTGTGGACATCACCAATTGTTCTTGATCCTCTCTTTATTACACAGAAAAAATCTACAAGGTAAAAATGGCTTCAATGACCCATGTAGAGGAAACTTTTTCAAGTGTGACTTTGCCTGTAAAAGTGGGTTACTGTGAGAAGAAACCAAACCAAACCAAACCAAACCAAACCAAACCAAACCAAACCAAACCAGGTTTTTGGTGTGTAATTCTGCTGCCTTCTTTCTAATGCCCGTACGTGAACAAAGAGAAGAAAAATGAAAATACATTTCTGTAACATCCTTCCCTCAGAGACCTTATCTCACAAAATTCTTCCAAGCAAATCTTTGAAGAACTCAGAGAGGTCTATAACCTTCAAGTGAATAATCTGAGTTGTTTCATCTTCTCAGACTCTTGGGTTTTTAATTGTGGACTTGGTCTACTGATACCTTTGCAAACCATTATGCTCCCTCAGCAATCACCAAACAAAGCCAATTAGAGAGACATTGTTATGGCTATGCTCCTGATAAGGCTGCTCAGAGCTACAGCCTGTCAAGGCGACTATTAAGTGACTGTTAAGTGTAATAAGTGACTGGTAATTTACTTCCATTCTAAGAGTTCTAATTTTGCCTTACTTTGTTTCCTACCTTTTTTTGTTAATATTGTTTACAAAGTTGGTATTTTTATTAGAAAACCAATGTCACCGGATTTTTCAAAATTATCTTATTCTATATTTTAATCTCAAAATCCATCCTGTGATCTAATACAATGATTCCAAATGTTTGAGCACATCATTCCTAGGCAATCATCCATACCTTTATGCTAATTAGTAAGACAATTAATAAGGCTTTGCTTTTTGTGTTGCACTGTTTCTGAAAAGATAGGTTTAAAAAATTTGAAAGATATGTTTACTGGTGATTCCCCAACTTTACCAATATCTGCTGTAAATGTCTGTGATAGGCTGTCCTTGGCTGGCTTCCAAATGCTCTTGGACTCTCCCTCCACAACAAAATAGGTGGAGAGAAAAAAAGATGGAAAAGTCCATGGCCCACAATGAAGGAGAGTTCCCTTGCCGTTTACAGGCAAAAAAGACTCAGGCAAAAATTATTTCATTTATTGACAATCAAAATAGATTGAGGTGGTAAGAAGCAAATTAAAACAGCACCTTCCTTTATTCTCCCTTTTCCCAGGCTCAATGTCAGTTCATCCTGAACTGATCTACCTCCCCACCCCTGAGCAATGCAATGGGATGGGGAATATGAGATTGTAGTCAGTTCATGGCTGTTCCTTTCTACCTTTTCATCCTCCTCACACTTTTCCCTTGTTCTGGCGTGGGACCTTCAGTTCTTCAGTTCACAGGCTGCAGCCCTTTAGGATACACCTACTCCAGGGTAGTCTCCAAGTGTAGTTCCATAACGATTTATCCCCCTGATCTTGTGTGCAGTCCTCCATTGGGAGCAAGGGGACAATTTTGTCTGCCATGCTTTCCTCCAGGGCTCCCAGGGAATCCCTGCTGGGACACCCAGAGCACTCCTCTCCCTCCTCCCACTCTCCTCTTGGGGCTCTCAGGGCTGTCTCCCTCACTGTTCCCCTCACCATTCTGCCCTCCCTCATCCCAGCTGTTCCCGAGGCTGTGGGGCTCAGCCGTGCCCTGTGGCGGGTTGGTTGGAGCTGGTGGAACCAGCTCTGTCCCACACGAGGCAGCCCCTCCACAAAGGGGCCACTTGCCAGGCTCCTGCACAAAACAGAATGATAAATAAAGAAAGCATCATATATAGTATTTTACACTGTTAAAATAAAATCAGGAGAAAGGCAGTTTCACCACTTAAGGAAGTTAAGTCTAAGTAGTACACAGAAATGAATGAGGACCTGACTGGGGTGAACAAGATTCTTTCCCAGTGTTTGTAGTCTGACAGTAAATTAACAGTCATAATAATCTGGTGTTACATTACCAATCATTCCGTCCAACAGTATAATTTTCTAATTCAGTGTTTTTTTCTATGAAACTGAAAAGAATCAAAAATTGTTCTGACTCTACTAACATGTGAAAAGTTTCCAGTCAGAAGTATATTCCAGAGAAATTCTTGGGCGATGTTTACCAGTTCAAAGGTCTTGGCTGATGTTAAAAATCATACACAGATGAGAGGAAGGGCGACCTTAAGAGGTCATGTAACCATGTTTTCTGCATGCCGCTGAGAAATAGGTGTCTGCTTGACAAGTTTCCAAACTCTGTGACCTCCAGCAGAAAGTCCCTTCTCTCACTGTGGTGATGGACACTGCCATCCATGAAGCTACAAGATGCTCTATCACCAGATCACTGCCCTTGCCACAAACTAACATGCCTTGTTACAAGGTTAATTCTGAAAGTAAACTATTTTCCTACTTACAAATTATAAAGTGCATATTTGAAAGAGAGTCACAATAGCTAAAGCATCTTGTCAGTTGTGTTGATATTTTTCTAAGAAGTAAAGGAGGGGGTCTTCATAGCAATTTGACTTAACAGAATTACATTGTACAGTAGATGTAGACTTTGCATGAAATTGATGCAGGTGCAGGTAGAAAAAAAGACATAGAAACATCTAGTGACCACCATCAACCATGAACTAAATTTTAGTGTTCATACAACATGAGAAAGTTAGAGATTTTCAATCTGCAAAATTCAGAGCAGGATTACTCACTGTAATTCAAGCTCAAGATTCTCCACTTTTATTTGCCTATCTCTTTGCTGTGTAGTTTGTCCACTCTTTTGCTTGTAAGTCTTCAAGATTCTAAGATCTTGATTTCCTTTCTCCATCCTGACTTGAATCAGTTCCAAATTAATAAATCCTTAATCAAGCACCAACTATCAGTTTATTGATGTTCCTGCAACAGTCTATGCAGAATAGAGTTCCTAGTCAAGGAATTAAAGAAAGGTCCAACATAACTCTGTACCAAAAGTAAATATTGATTACATTGTGTGGTCCAAAAGCTGACTGTGTTTGATGTGAATACAAGATACACGGCCAGAATTATAATGAAATATTTTAGCATAAATAAATTTATAATTGTCTTGTATATATTTAACTGCTTTGACACGTCAGACCAAATGAAATAGTGACATTTCATTGGCTATTGGGACACTCCAGCTCACAAATGGACATACCTGAAAAATGCCACTAGAATATCATTAAAATGTGATGTATCAACTGGAGTAAAATCTCCATTGTCTTTTCAGTGTGCAGTTTTTTTCTCATTTGATAGACGATATGGATACCAAGTATGAATTCACACATTTTCTTATTGCATACCAATAACAGGCCATATAAAGGTGACAATAAGATCCAAATGAGCTCATAATAACAGAGTGAATTGCGGGCCATTTTTGAAGAGATTTATCTTGAACTTTGAAGGTAAAACCTGCTGCAGGTGCAAATGGGTTGCATTGATACACTAGGAAGAAATGTTATAAGCTCCCAATCAGTCTAGCACACACATTATATGTATTGTGTTAGAATGAACTAAGTTCTTTTATCCTGGATTATAATGCTTGTCAATAAAGTGAAACCAAGATGATTGTTGTTCTTTGCTTGAGTGAGTTAATGAAAGTAAAGCTGATAATGATTTGCTGAAATTATCCCCTGAAGGTACACTGCTGTATTACTTGCCCATTGGTATCTCATACTGCCTCAGTGCTCCTGAAGTTTTTATGGCTAATGATACAGGGAAGTTGTAGCTAAATTTATATTTATGTGAAGACCATCAGTGATATATATTATTGTAATCATTTGGCATATGTATGAGATATAAGTACTTTGGATGAAAACATATGTGCCTATTTTATTACAACTATTGGAACATAAATTGTGCACAAACTAGTTCTCATCTTGGTTAATGGTAGTGTTATTGCACCATGTAACACAATGAATAGAAGATTATAAGGTCGATAGAAATCTGTGGCATTTCAGTGCCACCTACTGCAGCAGTATTTGGCAGGATTCCTTTAGTATTATTTTTAGTGTTCTGTGCCTTTGCACATTGCAATCTTTGAGCATATTCCAGGCATTTAATACAGGGAGACGGGTAAGCTATAGTTGAAAGAATACCACTTTGATATACCCTAATGGTTAGCAATGATAATTAAATATTGAAAATATTAAGACCATGTCTTAATATTGGCTGTTGGAAGTAAAAGTTTGTGAGGTTTTTTACTGAAATGTGAATTTCCTCTGGAAAAAAAAAAGACACAAATAAAAATTTTGTTGGTAAAGCAATCTTGAAGTTTTCATCTTGTCTTTTGAAAGGATCTAAAATAACTTTAATAGCCAAGTGTGCATATTCAAAAAGCTGACTGTAAGAATGAGGTCGATTTTACAGGGAAATGACACGTAGTTGGGGGAAAATAATGACAAAAACCAAAATTTCACAAAATCCTGGAAAGATTTCACTGGTCACAGGGAAACAACTCAAGTGGCATAAAAGAACAAGCAGTGAAAAGTACGAGGGTAAAAAAGTAGATTTTATTCCTATTGTTGATTCAAATTGAATCCTGTAGGTTTTCTCAGCAGTAAGAATAGATACTTGAAAATAAAAAGGAATGTATCACAGCCGGGATGAAGACTGAATCTAAAATATCTCAAATCCCTTTTAAGATCAGCCCAACAAAAATTCATTGTGATTTGCAGCAATAAAACTGATGAGATTGACAGTTCTTTAAAAAAACCATCAAATATGAACCAATTTGCAACAGGTAAAGTATTTTGTGCAGAAACAGCTAAAATCATCTTTGTTAGAAATATTTTCCAGTACCCTGCTAACAGGGTTACAACTTTCCCTGTACTAAAATAGTGAAGGCAGAATTATTGTATATGGATTTAAAAGGAAGAATTCCCTTCTCTTGATGTACCATACAAGAGTTTTTAAAGTATAATTTTCCATGGTCTTATTAATTATTTTCGGATGTCTTCACAGGACAAATTAATTATAGTAATAGATGGTATAATTACTTGTTCAGTGACTATATAATAAGATTGCAGCTTAGACAAATTCGAGGTATATACAGACTATACGAATGCTATTAGATTGAGTTGCTTTTCTGCTGGAAATTCTTTTCCATAGTTAGGTGATTCCAAGTGTATATAATGCTCAGATATCTCACGCTAAGCTATATTATTATTGATATTAATGTCAATATCAACAAGATATTAAAATGTGTTATTGTCTAATATTCGTTACTCTTCTTGAAGTTGCATTTGTGATTCTGATCTTACAGCAATCTCTGAATTTGTTGTATATAACCATTAAGACTGTTTTAAAAAACGTAATCAATCAGCCCTGCTCCAGAAAAATCTACATCAAGGTCTACACAAATTAAAATTAAAAAAAAAAAAGAAACGAGATGAGAATGGCAAACCTTAATATTAGGAAATGTAAAACCCAGACAAATATTCCCAAACTAGTTATCATCTTTAATAAATATGTGTATCTTAAATTTTGCATATGCCTGAGTGTTCCACAGATTATTTATCCTTTTTTAATGTGAAATTCAATATTCTTAATACTGGTGCTTAAAAATTTAAAAACATATTTTAAAGAAAGCACCCAAAAATGAAGTGTTTGCCAAATAGTGGTATAAAAATGGCTATCAGAGGTAATGTCTGTTATTGTAAAACTATCTGTGCAGATCTAAGGAAAAGTAAAGTCTTTATGTTTAAAATCCACAATCCTAATAACAAGAAACATGTTTTGCTTTGTTCAAAAATTGTACAAATGCAATAACTCTTCTGTAGTGTCTAAATAGTATTAAAAATGAGCTAATGTTGTCAAGAACAATCTTTATCCATGAACAGACATGGAATATTCCAAAACGCAGATAGATAGCTTCAGGTGTAAGCATTCCCTCCATAAATATTCCTCTTCTGTTGTATAAAATAACTTTCAAAATGTAGTTATTTCTACATGTTGGCATCACTATTCTATTGCAAGAGTTACATATGTATCTAATCTTTATATTATTCTAATCTTTATACTACATTGTGAATTCTTCTCTTGGTTTTGCAGGGTCTCACATCAGGGTTGAATTCTCTTTTCAGCATCTTTGTTTTAGACAACTTCTCTTGTAGTTAATCCCAAAATGCAATCCTTGAATGATAGCTTCAAATTGCACTAATAGCTCTCAGATGAGACAACAGACAAAAGCTTAAATTTTAAATAGGTAGGAATAATGCATATTGTGCATTTTTCAGCTTCCTTAATACACCTTTATTGCTGTAAGAAGCTATAAACTTCAGTTCCTCATTTGTAAATGGGCTGTGCCAGCTGAACATAAGAAAAATATTTTCTAGTATATTTACCTGCAAGGAAAAGTTCTATTGGTTTTATGTGTATATCTTATTTAAACAATATACTAATAGCAGTTTCTCAGTCATGCAAAATAAAGGCAAATTATTTTATTCTGTAAAAAATGCATAGATATGTAAATAAATAAAAATAATGATGCTCAGACCTCTAGAGATGAGTTTTTCTATGGTCCCAATTTCTGTATGCAGACTCTGAACTACAAAACTGCCTCAAATACCAATATAGTGAGTGCACAAGCACCATAAGTAAGCCCTGAAATACTAATTTCTAATTACAAGGTTCAGTTTGCAATCATTTTGCTGATTGAAAAAATGCCTCTTTCCCCTTTTCACCTAGTTTAGGTCTCTCAAAACAGCAAGAAAAAAAATGTGCTCAGTGGAAAGCATTCTACATCCATAGACAAACTACAACCTTTATAAAGTGCCTTTTCATCTTAACTAGTGTTGGCTATCTGCAATTTGCTGTGCTTTAATGTAGCAGTATGGACAGGTCTTTCTGCACCAATTGTCAAATGACATATGTAATATGTCATCTATACAAGTTTTTGTGGCAATACAGTGAATAAAGTGTGGCTGATACAGGAAAATATTTCTGAATATCTGAGACAGACCACAACAAAAAAGTAATTGAAAGAAGGATTATGCTCCAGGACACGGTCAGTGGGGTCAGTTGAAATATAAAAAAAAAAAAAATTGCCTGACAAAATAAGACTGGTGTTTAGAAAGCAACAAGTAACACAGAGAAATGATGGATTGCCTTATTTTGTCAATATTAGAAACATGAAAGTGGAATTTTTTTGTGGCAAATCAGACACAAAGTAACGAAGCTGAAGCTCCTTCTTTGGCTACAAAACACTCCACCTTTTCCCCTTTTTAGTTTCTAACTAAAAGAAATGCTGTGAGTGCAGATTAGATATTGATTACTGAAATAGTTTAAGTTAAAATGTTTTATTTGCTGCTAGAGCAGCAAATTCAGGATTTTTTATTTCTCTAAAATTGTCTAGGTCTAGGTGGACTGTCCAGTCCTGAAGCATCTTTCCAAGTTGTAGTAATCCATTACCTGTCTCTAAAACATAAAGAAAACCCTAATTCATTTTCTTGTTGCCATTCTTTTAGAGCCAGAGGATGTGAGATATCGAACAACCAGCACTCTAACTAAAGGCTGTAGGAGTAAAATCCTTCAGAGGTACCTTTTAAAACTGTCAGTTATCCTATTTCATTGAAATTACCTAACCTGCCTGTCATTAGAATTGTAACACCTCAATGATTGCCTTTGTGAGGTTTTATTTAACTTCAGGATATGTGTTGAATATCTTGCATGTATACATTTTGCACCACAATCTATACAGCACACGATAGAGAGTTCTGAGTCATTTTCTCCATGAAAACAACTGCCTTTCAGTTCATCAAGACAACAGAAAAGCAGGAAAACATGATAGTATAAACAAGATAGCCTTCTAGGGTGTAAAATAAAGAGTGAAGAGCTATTTGTCAGTCCCCTTCTTCCAAAATGATTCTGGGGTTTGGATAAGAAAGACAGGAATTTAAACCTTTCCACCAAACACTAAAGGCAGTAATGACAGATTGGTACAGCTACAAAAACCAGCAGACTTAGAAGAGGCCTTTCTTGTTGTCAGAGACAGATATTCTTGTTAATTGGGATAGTACAGACATAGTGGTTGAGCTTGTAAAATCTCTGCTGGCCTTGTGATTTGCAAGGACTCGGAGGAGACCCTTCACTTCAAATCTTCATTATAGTCTCATAAAGTTCTCTTCTGTTGAAACATTTGCAGGTATTTGTATTAATGTATTTGCAGGTACTGGTATTTATCCTAGGGTATGAAGTACTGACCAGCTGGCCACACCTCAGTGCCTTTAAGATCATGGAACAGATCCTCCTGGAACGTATGTCCAAGCATATGGAAGACAGGGAGATGATTAAACACAGCCAACACGGCTTCACCAAGGTCAAATTGTGCCTGACTAATCTTGTGGCCCTCTACAATGGAATGGACAAGACAAGAGCTGTAAATGTCAGCTATCTTGACTTCTGTAAGGCCTTGGACACAGTCCTGCACAACATTCTTGATACTACATTGGAAATATTTGGGTTTGACACATGAACTCTTAGATGGATCAGGAATTGGCTGGATTGCCTCATCCAGACTGTGTCAATGGCTCAATATCCAAGTGGAAACCTCAAGGGCCCACACTAGGATCAATACTAGTTAATATTTCCAGTGGTGATACAGTCAGATTGAGGCACCCTTATCATGTTTACTGATGACCTCAAGCTGTGTGATGTGATTGACATGCTGGAGGGAAGGGATGGCATCCAGAGAGACCCGGACAGGCTTGAAGAGTGGGCCTCTGAAAAACTCATAAAGTTAAACAAGGAAAAGTGCAAGGTGCTGCACCAGGATCAGGACAATTCCCAGTAGTAAAATAGGCTGCATGATGAATAGATTGAGAGCAGCCCTGCAAAGAAAGACTTGGCATTTCTTGTGGTTAAAAAACTGGACAAGAGCTGGCAATGCGCACTGGCATCTCAGAAAGTCAACTGTATGCTGACTTGCATAAAGAGAAATTTGGCCAGCAGGTCAAGAGAGGTGATTCTCCCTCTCTACTCTGTTCTCACAAGACCCCACCTGGAGTCTAGCTCTGGATCCTCAGCACGAGAAAGAAGACCTGCCCATATTACAGTGGGTTGAGAAGACGGATATAAAAAAGGTCAGAGTGCAGGAACATGTCTCCTATGAAGAAATGCTGGAAGAGTTTGAGTTATTTAGATTGGAGAGGAAAAGTCTTTGGGGAGACCTTAGTGTGGCCTTTCACTACTTATAGCAGGGATTATAAGAAAGACGGAAAGAAACTTTTTACCAGGACTGTAGTGATAAGGGTCAATGTCTTCAAACCTTTAAGAGGGTAAATTAAGATTGAACATTAGGAAGAAAATTTTTAGGGTGAGGGTAAGAAGGCACAGGAACAGGCTGCCCAAAGAAGTTATGGATGCCCCATCCCAGGAAATGTTCAAGGACAGGATGGATGGAGCTTTTAACAACCTGATCTAGTGAAAGTTGTCCCCATCCACGGCAGGATGAAGATCAGAAAATCTTCTGATCTACAGCCTGAGGAAATTTGTAAAACTCAGTTTTTGGCTTCTTTTCACTGTAAAGCACTTTGGTCTGTGCCAGTTTGATTCCTCTAACACTGCTGGTCCTTTGTCTAAAGGAGTGTCTATTTCCTTGGCACTCTAACTGTTGTCTGGGGAGAACAACAAGTCATTCACTTGGCCAGGAGGCCTCCTGATTAATATTATGAGTGGTGAAGATGAGAAGGCCAAATTCAGGAAGAAAGCAGAGATAAGCACCTGCTGCGCAAGTCACTTTCTCTTCATATTTCACAAAAAATCCCCTCATGAGAATAATTCTCAAGGATTCTAGGCAGGATTCTGATTTTGTATCTATAATTCTTTGTGAGATGGTGTATTTGACTCACATGCTAAGGGTGTCTCCTAGGAGAAGATTTCACAGTGCATCAGTGCCAAAAAATTCCACAAAGCTGAGCTTCAGGAGAAAGATATGAATCTGTGTGTCAGTCTGTCTGTGCAGATCTGCAAGAGCAGAACTAATTCATCAAAATTAGTAAAGCTGTCATTTTATTTCTCAATTTTTTATCTATTTTGTATCCATATTTTAACAAAAAGTCTTGCAGGGCTTTGTCTTACTTAATAGCAAGTGGAAGTATTGCAAACAGTCAAAAAGAAATACACAGAAGTTAGATTTATAACAATGAGAGAAGTTCAGCTCCTTGATTCAGAAAAGTGTTGGGAAAAGTTGTCTGTCTGACACATTATGTATCAGTAAACATGTTGATTGTTGCAAATTTCAAGTAAGCTCTTTTTTTTTTTGTATTATCTCAGATTCTAACTGCATTTTACTGACATAACTCACTAAATCTCTCCTCATAGAGAATCTTCAGGAATTTTGCTTTAGTAAGTCTCATCAGATAAGAGCTGTTATGGACATGACTATCAATCTAGAGGGGCTAACTGGTCAAGCGGTTCTTACATTCTTCTTCTTACAAATCAATACCTTTTCCAACCCTTTCTTTTTTTTTGACAGGATTTTTTTAAAAATTGAAATAACCTTACAACTTTTCACATAAGCCTGATAGTGAGGACAGCTAGTTAATTAATATGACAGTTTTAATAAACAAATATATTTCCATGTGACATATAGGAAAAATGTCCTTCTGAAGTATTTTCATTGATAAAGGTAGATTTTTTCCTACTGAAAATAAATTTTATATTTGTATACATGTTAGAGATGTCAGTATTACTTCATCCTATTGATATTCATAGCTAGTAAATGGGTGTTGTGAAAAAAACCCCAAAACACCAGCAAAACCCTGAAAAGCCTATGAGAACATGGGAATTTAGTTTGACTGTTTTATAAATTGAGTTAAACTTGTCAGCTTTAGGTTACATAATTTCAAGAAAATTGAGAAATACAAATAAATAAAAGTGAGAGTGAAAAAGAAATTAATTCAAAAATATTTCACAGCAAACTAATTTACACAATGTAATGTAAACATTACCCAACATGACTGATATGATGGATAGGTGGTGTCAAAAGTAGAGTATATGATGAAGAATTTTCAGTGAAGTAGTATTGTTATATACATTAAGTGGGAGCTTACTTATGTTTAATGTGTTATGTAAAAGCAGCAGATAAAAGCCCTTAAAAAGCATGGCATGACAGGGATTTAACACTGTTTAACTAATCACTATTGGAATTTTAACTGACAGATATTCTGAAAAAATAGACTTTAAAAATTATTATCATAGAATCATAGAATGTCCTGAATTGGCAAAGACCTTGAGAATCATATTTCAACCCTTGTGCCATGCGCAGAGATAACTTCCACTAGACCAGGCTGCTCAGAGCCCCATCCAGCCTGGCCTTGAACTCTTCCAGGGATGGGGCAGCTACAGCTTCTCTGGGCAACCTGTTGCAGTGCCTCATTACCCTGACAGGGAAGATTTTTTTCTAACGTCTAATCTAAGCCTGCTGTCTTTCAGTTTGAGCCATTCACCTTTGTCCCGTCACTCCAGGCCCTCGTAAATTGTGGGCTCTCTTCATGTACTGGAAGGATGCAATTAGGTCAGCCCCAAACCTTCCCTTTTCCAGGCTGAACAATCGCAATTTTCTCAGCCTTTCCTCACAGCAGAGCTGCTCCCTCCCTTTGATCACCTTGGTGGCCTCCTCTGGCCTGGCTCCAACAGGTCCCAGTCCCTCCTGTGCTGGGACCCCAGAGCTGGATGCAGCACTGCAGGTGGGGTCTCAGCAGAGTGGAGCAGAGGGGCAGAATCCACTCCCTGCTCTGCTGCCCACGGGGCTTTGGATGCAGCCCAGCACACGGGGGGTTTCTGGGCTCCCAGAGCACACAGCCAGGGCATGTCCAGCCTCTCACCCACCAGCACCCCTAAGTCCTTCTTGTAGGGCTGCTCTGGATCTGTTCACTCCCAGCCTGGATTGATATTGGTGGCTGCCCTTACCCAGGTACAGCACCTTGGATTTGGTTGTGTTAAACTTCATGAGACTCCCATGGGCCACTTCTTGATCTTGTCCAGGTCCCATCCTGGAGAAGACTAAAAGATATTAGGCACTTAAATCCTTGGTATGACAATAATGAATGAATGAATGAGATTTCACCTCTTATAGGTTCAGAAATGAAGTTCCATTTTGCTGTGCATCACTATTAGAAACCAGCCCTAATTTGGGGTGTCCTGGTAAATCCAGCTCAGCCTTGCTAAGGCCATAGGTTTCCCAGCCACCCCCTGGGACCTGAAACAGCCCAACACCTGCCCCCAGCAGTAGGAAATGCAATCATATTTACTGGGCCACAACTATCAAAGCTGATATGACTTCACCTAATTAGACTTCACAATATCTTTGATCTATGGAATTAATGAAAAATATTTGCAATTATCAACAGTATGTGTTTAGCTTGTTATAAATTACTTTAATAGCTCCAAACATTTGAAAAGATATAAAACTTTTAACTAATGAAAAATATTGGATCTCTACTTTTACACTTTTGTTGAGGGGAGCCTAGAAAAGCAATTTACACATTCATCCTGGCTTGCAGCTTCACAGCCTAATTTAAATTTTTACTCAGAAATTACAGGTTGACCCCTATTTATTTATTTCAAAGCATGTTTGAGGATGATTATAAGAAGAGGGTAAAGGTAAAAAACTGAATCATCCAAATATTAGAAGTTGGATTTATCATTAATTACATCTCCTGGGACATGTATGTACTACGTAAATAAGAGTTAAGTATTTTATAAATAACATTTGTAAGTATAAGTCCGGCTTATTAATGATCCAGAATTTTTGCTCCAAGAGTTTTATCTAGGGTCAAACATATTTTAATCTAGATTTTATTCCTAAAAAAATGGAGTATGTACATATAACTCCTGATATTAAAGATTTGGAATCCACACTAGAGTTTTCTTTCTGAATCTTCATATCAGCCAAGAATTTTAACAGAATTTTGCCCAGTGCCTGGCTGAATTTTTTGGCATGCCACGTTCTGAGGGTGAATAGGATAAAAAAAGGTATTTTAAGGGGCTAAAAAAAGGCAAATACTGTATTAACGATAGAACAGTATGTTTTCAGCTACATTAACTGGGGTTTTTTGTGCCCTATACGTTCTTGGCCAGATTTCTACTTCCATTAATTCATGCTATCACTTTTATGCCTACCTTGTTAATATTGAAGCTGCATGAAAGCAAAATTACACCACCCCTTCCCCCTCTACCCCTTTATAGTTTCTCTTGCACATTTTTTATTTGTTTTGAGACATTAACTAACAATTTGATGATAAAAAAATGACTGGAATATTGACAGACATACAGAACAGATAGCAACAATTATGTCCCCAGTCTGTTAATTAAAAGAGAAATATTAGCAGAGCACTTCAAACTTGTTCTTTTTCAAGTTTGTTGCATCACTGGAAATGTTAAAGGGATATGTGTGGTTATCCGTAAAATTAAGAGAGTGGTTATTTCCCCATCCGTTGTTCTATTTTCATTCTGGTTTATTGTTTGGTTTTTGGTTTTTTTTTGTGTGGTGTTTTGTTTGTTTGTTTGTTTGTTTGTTTGTTTGTTATTGTTGTTGTGTTGGTCTATCTTTTTAATTATAAAAAGCCACAAACCATACCATTTACTCATCAATCTAACGGTCAGGAACTCACACAATGTGGAGGTAGGATGAAGCTGCCTGCCTTTGAAGACCAGAAAATCTTCTGATCTACAGATGTTCTCTATAGAGATATCAAGACATGCTTACAACAACTGCAAACTTTCCTCTTGCAGCTGAGGATACACTGTGATGTCTGAAGAAATTGTAAAATGGATTGGTCTTGGTGAGGAGCCAATTTAATCTTGCTTTCTGTCTCAATACTAGTTGTCAGAGGCAGGTGGGGGAGGCGGGGCACACGTGCCACTTGCCAGAGGCAACTAGGAGAAGACGGGTGAAAGCTTTGTCTCTGGGGAGACTTTGGTAACCATTTCACACCTCACATGGGCTAGGCAGTCGGGAGGAGACCATGAAGGTCACTTTACTCTCCAGAGAGGTTTCTCCAATCAGACGGAGAAAGGTCTCCAGCAATAGA
Organism: Melanocharis versteri; assembly: GCA_013397845.1. Classification (NCBI taxonomy): domain Eukaryota; kingdom Metazoa; phylum Chordata; class Aves; order Passeriformes; family Melanocharitidae; genus Melanocharis; species Melanocharis versteri. The sequence continues at coordinate 118,988 of VZTG01007356.1, read as the reverse complement.
CTGCAGTGGAAGGCTGGAGAGGGCCAATGGTCTCCAGTCAGCAGGCGGACTTTGGGAGAAGCCAGGGGGTATAAAAGTAACTGTGACACAAGCTCTGGGGTTTTTGGGTCTTGTGTTTTTTGCTCTGGATAGCCAGTTGGGCTTTTTGGCTTTGGGCATCTTGGCTTTAAGCTTTTTGGCTTGGGCTTTTTGAGACTTGTCTTTTTGGGGCTTTTTGAGTCTGGAGGCCTTTTGAGTCTTTGTGTCTTTGTGTTTTTGTTTTGGCTCCAGCTTGCTGAGGTCTGCTGCTGCCCTGGTCTTAGCCTGTTTTTTTGTCCTTTTTGCCCTGGCTCCAGCCTGCCTTTTGGCTCTTCTGTCCTTGCCGGCTCTTGTTTGCCTTCTCTCACTCCTCTCTCTCTTTCTGGTTACTTGGCTGCACACTTGGCTGCCCATCACTTGTCCTGCCTCTCTGTGTTCCTGTCCGCTGCCCTGTTTGCTTTGTCCCTGTGTTCCTGCCTGAGCCACCTACCTCTAACCCTGCTTCACCGATCCAGCCCGTCGCTGCGATCTCCTGTCCAAGTGTCCTGGGCCTCTCGCCCGAGTGCCCACTCACTCACCTCGTGTCCGGCCGCCTGTTGCCACGGGAGCTGTGTCTGTGGAGCTGTGCGGGCTCCCCGGCAGGCAGCATGCACACCTCCCCACTGCGGGGACATCAACGGCTCTCCCCAACCCTCTGGTGGTAATGCCTGCTTTTTCTCTCTGTCTCCCCTCTTTCTCTCTCTCCCCATCCTTTTCTATTTTTCTNTGTTATGAATGGATTTTTAAGGTTGGCTTTTGCCATATGTTGTATTAATTGTGAATCATGAGTTATATTATGAGTTATAGTGTCATATAATGTTGTATATTATGATATTATGCTTTGGAAATATCAATGAAAGGTATATGTTAAAAGGTTTGGGGTGGTTGGGGGTTTGGTTGTAACTGTTGGTTTTGTGGGGGTTGGGTGGTTTGTATGTTAGTTCTGCAGGATTCGCAGGGGCCAGGCTGTTGTCAGCCGGACTTCGAAGACACCACCATTAAAGGAATAAGGACTCCAACCACTAGAACCCTGATCGCCTCAGAGGCAGAAAAGCACAGGCTCCCAGACCATAAATGAATATGCATTAGGCTGATGCAACTGCAGGGGTATAAAAGGTGGGACCACCGTTTTGTGGGTGAGCCTCTGGCATGCAGCCACGCACCCAGTGCTGCCCCTTTTGCTTTGTTGATTTTTTTTGAGTTCTCAAAGAAATTTTCATAACTGATTTCCATATCGGATCTGGGTCGTTTATAACAGTAGGGTAACTCCTTTTTTTGTTGTTTTTTTCTTTTTTTCCCGTTACCAGTAATCAGTTTTCAATGTTGTCTTGTTGTCTAATTTTGTCCTAGACCATCTATTTTTAAAATAACTCCTTACAGTTCCCCACAGTGGAACGTGGCATTCTTCCTATCTCATTTCTCTTATGAATCCACCCAGGTTAAAATAAGACTTAGCTGGACCAAAGGAGAGTGGTGTCAAGGGGTGCTTTTTGTAGATTATAGCTGACATACATTCCTTTGAGAAAGAGAAGACTGTCTTCTGTGTTTCTAATTAATTTCAGCGCAATTGCTTTCTCAGGTGCCTACAGGTTATCCCTGATTAGGGGGCTCTATTTTGGCTGGAAAGAGGCCCAGTGGAAAAGGATCAGGGGGTGCTGGTCGACAGTGTCTAAACATGAGCCAGGAGTGCCCAGGTGGGCAAGGAGGGCAATGGCACCTGGCCTTTATCAGTGGTAGTGTGGCAGCAGGACCAGGGCAGTGATTGTCTCCTTGCACTGGGCACCATTGCACACACTTCAAATCCTGTGTGCAGTTCTGGGCACCTCAATTAAGGAAGGACATTGAGGGGCTGGAACCTGTCCAGAGAAGGGCAATGGAGCCGGGGAAGGGTCTGGAGCACAAATCTGATGGGGGGCAGAGCTGAGGGAACTGTGTGGGCTCAGTCTGGAGAAAAGGAGGCTCAGGGGAAACCTTCTCACTCTCTGCAACTCCCTGAAAGGAGGGTGGAGCTAGGCAGGGGTCAGGCTCTTCTTCTAGGTAACCAGTGACCAGACAAGAGGACACAGCCTCAAGTTGCACCAGAGGAGGTCCAGGCCCGATATCAGGGGGAATTTCTTCACTGAAAGGGTTGTTAAGCATTGTAACAGCACTGCCCAGGAAAGTGGTGGAATCACCATCCTTGGAGATGTTTAAGAAATGACTGGATTTTGCACTTAGTGCCATGGTCCAGTTGACAAGTTGGTGTTTGGTCAAAGGTGAGACTCAATGATCCTGGAGGTCTTTTCCAACTTTAATGATTCCATTATTCTATTATTCTATTATTGTACAAACCACATTCCCCTTCAGTGATGAGATGGTATATTTAGTAATATTTTCAGGCACTTTCTCTACTTTACACATATGTGCTTACATCACAGACAATTTCTGAATTTCCTACAGCATACCTATCTCTGTATGTATCTATTGTATCCTAAATACTTGAGAGATTTCACTCTAAAAGCTGAGAAGGAAGTGTTCTCACAGTGATAGGTAATTTCTAAGGCACTGTGACATGCAGCCACAATTTTCCATCAGAGAGGCACAAAGGAGATGAGCTGATGTAGGAACAGCTGTGGTGTCTGCAGGCATGATATATTTGAAATAGTTTGATGAAGCACATTCGGCACTCCTCTGCATGGTGAAAGTGAGGTAAAACAAGCCTGGCCTGAGGATGCTTTACAGTGGAGAAGAGAAAGTCTGTCTTTATCAGAGTCAAGATTGAATTGTGTGTCTAAAGTTCTGCTCACCACTTCTGCACCCTGACAGGATGATATATTCAAAGTTTTTCATGCTGCTAAGTAGTTTAACCTCAGTAAGTTAGTGAGCAACTGTGCTACAACTGCTGTTAATTCTATATCCATATGTTGAGCCAATTTTAAAATGGTTATTATATGTTGTTACTGTGCCGTACATTTGTCTTCAAAATGTTGTGCAAACTCCTAAAACAAGCAAGAGACTATAACCTTTTCATAGTTCAATTAAAACAAAATACTCTATGTAGGGTAAATCTGATAATGCTCTTGTGAGGAAAGGAGTTTTTGATACTTCCTACATCCATCACTATGAAAGGTTTGTGAACAGCTTCATCACAGGAGAGGTAAGATTGTGGTCTGAATATGCCTTTGCATCTGGGAAAATGTATTTATAATTCTAAGATGTTTAGAATAAGGAAGTTTATAGTAAAACCTATGCTTTTCTTCCTTTTAGATGTTTATTTATTTACCCTGCCCTTCCTATGACTTTTAGCATATATTCCTTAAAGTAGTCAATGAAGAACATGGTTTATTCAACACTCTGAAAATGTGGTTTGACAGCATTGAGTGTAAATGTTGTAGCTTAATATGAAGAAACTGTGTTAATTTAGACAAGTATTTATAGTTTATAGTTTATTTTCATAACAACTCTATAACACTAGGAAGCACTAATCATCTTCATTTCATATGTGGAAACTAAGTTACAGAGGGTTAGATAGAATAATGGCTATTTATGTACTTTGCATCAAGAAGTCACATAATAAAAGCCATTTTTGGATCCAGGTTTATGATCATTCACAGGAGTATAACTACCGGGTTACAGAGCTGTGCACTTTTTTTGTGCTTTCTGTTGCCCACTGTGTAGGGAATTATTTATTTCTAATGTCTTGATAATTTTATAGTTAGGAAATCTTCCATGGAACTGAGATACAGGGTTGATCTGTAGGAAAAACCTAAACCCAGGCCCACTACTTAGAAGAATCAAGAAATACTTTTTTGATTTCTAAAACAACATTTTTTTTCAATATCTCATTTCAAAGAAAAAGACAAAAACCCAGTCCTCCAACTTTAATGTTAGCATTTTTATTTGCAGTATGTTACTTCCAGCAAATCTAATTTGCTGATCAGGAAGGGTAGTTTTGCTCTACTGTTTTTGTTTACATCTACATCAGCAAGTACATACAGGATATAAAATGGATAGTAATTGCCCCACCAAAGTCCCTTATAATTGACTTCACCAGCTGCGGGGTTTCATGCAAACATAAGCAATGTCTTTGGGTTTTATATCTTGATTTGCATCCTTGGATCTATTTGAATTATTAGGTCTACTTTAGGAGGTTAAATGATAGCTTTCTCCAAGCTCAATGTAAGCCATAATATATTCTCAGGATTATCCAACTTCAGGCAAAATACTGGAAATTTTATGCTACCTTTAAAAATTTAGTCCTCTTTAAATGTGCTCATTTACTGTCTTCTCATTTTTGTTGCCTTCCAACCCTGAATTTATTATCTTAACGAGTACTCTGCTGCATCTTAAATTTCACTGGATCTGCCCTCTTTCATCCACATCAAAAATATTAGTTACACTTGCTGCCAGAAGTCATATGTCCTCTGATTTAGACTCATTTTGGCACATCGGGTTTTTTTTTGGCCTGTAATGTTTAAGTTGTTGTGCCCATTTTCACATGCATCAAACTCTCTACTTTACTGTTGCAATTATTCAATCCATTTTTACGAGTCAGAAGATTATACTACAAAGGCCATCCACTTGACGGATAAAATATGAGCACTTTTCTCAGAATTCAAATGAACTTTCATTCCATATGCTAATTTATGACAAAGAAAAAATTGCAGTTCCTGGAGATTTTGATGGTGTTTGCAGTTTTGGAATAGGTTTTCCTCTAAACTGGTTTGAAAGGGAGTAGCATTTCTGTTCTGTTTTTTCTTTGAACAGAGGTGACAAGAGTTAACAGTCTAACTATTTGCACATAGGTTATCTCATACCAGATACAAAAGCTGTTACAGATAAACAGTTACATTTTCTACAGTGCAATATCCCTTGAACATCTACTTTTATGACAGCCACACTCAAAGCACATCATGTGGGTGAAGAGGGAGGAGAAAGAAGTAAAGCTTGACAATTTGTATCAGTCAACATGTTAAGAAGACTGGTCTGCAAATTAAATGTCTCTATAGTTACTTTATTCTATAAAGAACTGGAAATAAGCCTCCATCTGGTCCTCCTAATGATTACTATAAGAAAATAAGAAGTTAGCAGAGAATGAAGGTATTAAGAAAATTTTCTTAGTTTTGTAGAAAGTATATATATTTTTATAAATTACATTTATTTTTCTGAACCTTTAAGTTGGATTTTGTCTTTTTTACAATGCAGTCCCATCCAGGGCAGGAGGATCAATATCAATGGATTGTGAGGATCTTTTTTTCTTCTCTTCATACAATTCACCTAAAGCCCTAATGTAGAAAAACAATTCAGAATGTGTTTAAGCCCTACTGAATTCAACAAGATTTATACCACTATGCCTCTAAGAGAAGAAAATGCTGAAATAACTGACTCAGAGTTTGAGACCAAGTTGGGATTGCATGGGTTACGCATCTGCTCTTCTCCTCTGAGCGTGCCAAGACAGGAGACAGCACACAGTTTATCAGGAGTAGAAAATGCTATTTTTCGCTACTGTCAAGGCTGGTTCCTGTCAGTGTTACTTAGCTGGGTGCTGAAAACTCTCTTATTCAAATTGTTTCTGAGAACTGGGAAAGTTCTCCCTGCCAAATCAAGTACCCCCATTTCTGTGGTTCAGTGCCTCTGCATGCTCTGGAAAATGTTCCACGCTCTTCATCAAGGAGAATTTTATCTTGTCTGGCTTTAGAGAAATCTTTAGCTGACCATTGAATAGGAAGCTTAGATTCTAAGTGCATTAGGTCCACAGCTTTTTCTTCCCACTAGCCAGTGGCTAAACTGTTAAATGCCAGGATAGCAAATCAGAACTATCATTAACATTTCTCCAACATTTGTAAGGAAAGAAAGCACAGAAAATTGCATAGTTGCAAGGTAAATTCAGTTATTTGGTAATTCAAAGCCATGTCGCAGCAAGGACAGCTGAAAGGAGGGCAATTAGAATGTAATAATGTAATAATGTAATAATGTAATAACTCTCTAGGCTGGTAATATCCTTTAGGTGCTGAGCACCCTCAGCTCCCATCTACACAGACCCACAGTATCAAGTGTTGTCAAGTCCAATCAGCTTCATCTGGTTTAAACATAAAGATCTTCTCTTGACTGTCCATGTAACCACTTCACCAAAACTTTCAAATTAGTGTGTCTAGAAGAATTATTTTTATCATCTGATGATTTTCTTGTATCATTTGTCTGAGATGAATGTTTTTGGAAAAATATTTTAATGAATTACAAATATAGCCTAGTATCTTTGTTCTGCATACTCTCGGACAAGCAAAATAAGAGCTATATAGTTCTAAGATATTTTTCTGAATTCACAAAGAGTTTTAAACTCTGGTTTTTTTAAAGACTGTTATTATTTCCTAGCACAATTTTCTGTAGTCAGGACATTTACCTTGATGTTCTATGCTTATTTTATTGCTCAAGGCTACATTTTCTATCCAAATGCTTTAGTATTCGTGAACTAAACATAACAAGGATAGTCTTCTCATTGGGTAAATTGTTCTGTCTCAAACTTTCACTGAAGTTTGATGATCCTGTATGTTTTTTGCTGATAACCTTGTTTTAAAATGTTTCAGAGGAAAGCTCATCTCTGCAAGTGAACTGTGTAGAAACAAGTTGCTTGCTGCCCTAAGCGGAGTGAACTTTCATGTCCCATTGGAAAACAGCAGTATTTTCATGGAAGTTCTCCTTGAGAAACTGAGCCTGTGCCTCTCAACACATTGAATTTGATACCACTTTTTCAGCACTACTCTAGTTCTTCTGTATAAGATTTGATTGACATCAGAGTGAGATAAGTAGTTGTGGAAGACAGAAATATTTCTTGCCATTACAGCAATCTGTCTGCAACTACCATTATCAACATCAAAGACAACAGTAATTACAATGTATTTTTCAGTACACCACTGTTTCAGGTGGCTCCAATTGCCTACAAAGTGTTCAAATGCACTTCTCTATAATTCTTGCTTAATGACAGCCCAAATATCACTATTACCTTTATGGCCGTAGTAATATACTTATTTCTGACAAAAAAAAAAATTAGAAATATTTTTTAAAAGCCAATATGCAACATGATGATGCTGAGTGTTCAAGCCTTCTTGAAGAAAAAAGTCAGTCACTAAAATTGTTCTATTTCAACAAATTAATTATCACTGGTGAACGATACATGAAGAATAACATAGAGGATGCTTCTAACAATAAATTTGGGAGAAATCATAGTGAGAGGCTTTTAGTTATCACTTTTTTTCCTCATATTCTCACGCTAGATTAGGTTTCAGTCAGTTCTGAAAGTTCATGCACCATATGTTGATTGAAAAGGTTGGTTGCATTCCCATACAAATTATATTTTTTTCAAGTTTTACATGCAAAACACTGATTTACAGAAATGATTGTAATTGTTCTCAAATATAAAGAACACCCAGAGGCAAATTTACACCTCTGCAAATACATCATATTAATCATATCATATCCTTTTTCCCAAAATAACATTCAGGTTTTATAGAAACACTATTAAAAACAACAGGTGAAGAGCATTATTTAAAGTACTGCAGAATTAGGAAAGTAAATCAATATACATGACACATAAGGAGTAATGGAGAATTGAGCTGCATCTATTACTATGAGAATTATGGAATAAAAAAAGTGTGTATTTTGATGATGGAGATTGGGAAAAGTGCAGCTAAAAAACTTGGTGACATTATTTTAGAGAATATAAAGGAAATTAATTGGAATTCATTTCCTAATTCAAATTGTCACATAGCTATCAGCTTCTTAATAGCAATTAAGCACAGGAACAGCTTAAAATCTAAAATTAGCTAAATTGAAGTCAGAACAATGTGATGCTTAAAACAGCCACATAATAACTGTAGGAGAAATAATTAATGGTTTTAAAGACATAGCAGAGAGCAAAACTGTTGGTCCAGATGGATTCTTGAAAGAAACTTCAAAGTCACTACCTCCAAAACCTACATAGTTTTAAAGAGGTAATTTTTCTATCTAAAATTTTATGTTAATAAATTTATATGCAATAGGATGGATTGTAGCACTGACAGGTAAGTCAAATACTGTTTTTGTTATCATGCAATTATTGTAAGGTTTCTAGTAGACATCTGTCGTGGTTTGACACTGGCCAAATGCCAGGCACCCATGAAAGCTGCCCGCTCACCCTCCCCTGCCACAGCTGGACAGAGGAGAGAAAAAAAATTAGCAAAGGGTTCATGAGTTAAGATAAAGACTGGGAGAAAACACTCCAAGGGCAAAACGGGCTCAGCTTAGAGGTACAAAGTGGATTTATTACTAACAGAATCAGAGGAGAATAATGAGAAGTAAAATAAGCCCTTAAAAACACCTTTTTTACCCTAAGCCCTCCCTCTTTCCCACCGACAGTGCAGGGGCGCAGGGCATGGGAGTTTTGGTCAGTTCATGCCCCGAGGATTTTCTTGCGCTGCTCAGGGAGAGGAATCCTTCCCCTGCTGCACAGTGGGGTCCCTCCCACGGGAGACAGTTCTCCGTGAACTTCTCCAGCGTGCCTCCACTCCAAAACTGCTGCAACATGAGTTCCCCCCACGGGCAAACAGTCCTCCCAAAACTGCTGCGGTGTGGGTCACTCTTCCATGGGGTGCAGTCCTCCAAGGACAGGCTGCTCCAGCCTGGAAGCAGGGGCCCCCTCTCTCCACCGGGTCTCCCACTGGATCACAGCCTCCTCCAGGCATCCACCTGCTCCGGTGGGGGCACCTCCCCCACGGGCTGCGGGTGGATCTCTGCATCCCCCGTGGACCCATGGCCTGCAGGGGGACAGGTGCTTCACCATGGTCATCACCACCTGCAGAGGAATCGCAGCTCTGGTGCCTGGAGCACCTCCTTCCCCTCCTTCTCCACTGACCTTGGTGTCACCATGTTGTTTCCCTCACGTGTTCTCGCCTCCTCCTCTTCTCTGGCTAGAAAAAAAAACTAAGCCCCACTTTGCTTTGCTTTTCTTCTTAAATATGTTATCACAGAGGCGTTAGAGAGGCCAACATCTCTAATTGGCCCAGCCTTGGCCAGTGGCATGGCCATCTTCAGAGCCATCAGGGATTGGCTCTGCCGGACATCGTGGAAGCTTTTAGCAGCTTCTTACAGAAGCCACTTCTGTGGCCCCCCTACTACCAAAAACCAGGCCATGCAAAACCAACATAACATCAAAAAATATTCATTTTTAAAATATTTGCATTCCTAAACAGAATGAAACCAAAACAGAAAAGATTTGAAATATTCTATGCAATGAAAATCAAAGGGAACTTCAGAAATATTTTTTACCTCCCTCAAAAAATCAGGAAATTAACTCAAAAATGGAATCTTTATCAATTGTTGCACCTGAAAAGGTTTCTACTTCTATGCAAGTAACCTTTAGGATATAACTTCTTCTCAGAGAATTGACCTGATATTGTCCCATATTCTGGGAAACATAATCCCATTTTCCCCCGTATCCTATCTGCCTTCTTCAACAGTTTCATGGCACAACCAGCCCACAAATAGGGCTAATTTGCTTTTGTCTCAGTACTGGTTTGTTTTCACCTACTTGCTTTGTGTGCCATATTTTATTGACCAGAAACATATGTCAGTGTCCTCCATTCTTTCAATTTCCATTATTTAATTTTTCCTTCTGTAACTGTGATCAGAAACCCTTTAAATTTTTGCACAGTACTACAAAACTTTGGGGTTTCACTTAGTTAGTTAAACTGTACTTGTAAATACAGAATATAGTGAGACATCCTAAGTGCCAGCAGTGTTGGAGCTTTAAATAGGGAGGTGTCATGGTTTAGACCGGTAGGGCAACTAAGCCCCACACAGCCATTAACTCACGTTCTCCCTGATGGGATGGGAAGGTACTTTAATAGATAAAGAAAAAGCTACATGTTCATACAGAGCAGAATAAGGAATTAATTTACTGCTTTCCATGGGCAGGCAGGTGCTCTGCCAGCTCCAGGAGATCAGGGCTCCATCACATGTAACAATGACTTGGGAACACAAACACTATAACTGCAAATGTCCCCCTCCCCTTCCATCTTCTTCCCCCAGCTTTATATGCTGAGCATGGCACCATCTAGTCCCACCCCCTGTTAAAGCAGGTGCACCTACTGTCCTTAAGTATTTCCTGACATGATTGTCCTCCAGAAACAGTACATCTTCCTTGCTCCAGGTTTTCCCTCTGGCCTGGGATTTTTGAAGGCTGATCCAGCTAGAAAAGGCTGATGTGAAGAAGTAATTCAATGTCTCAGCCTTTTCCATGCCTCCGTCACCAGCTCCCCAGCCTCATTCAGCAGTGGGTACGCATTTTCCCTAGTCTTCCTTCTGTTACCTTGGCTCTTATACAAGTTCTTCCTTTGCCTTTGACCTCCCTTGCCAGATTCAATCCCAGGTGAACTTTGGCTTTCCTAATCGTGTCTTTGCATGCTTGGACAGTGTATCCCAGGTTGCTGTCCCTCCTTTCCATACTCTGTATGCTTCCTTCTCATCTATTAACGTTGCCAGGAGCTCGTTCTTCATACATGCAGGCCTCCTGGCATTTTTGCACTTCCTACTTCTTGGAATTCTTTCAAGTTCAAGTTTCTTCTTGAACTTGAAAGAAACGATCCCAAAATATAAAGCAGTTTTCTTTGGCTCCTATTCCTTCTAGGGCTTTATTTGATGGGGCTTTTTCAAGCAGATCATGGAAGATGCCAAAGTTGTCTCACGAAGTCCAGGGATACTATCTTGCTTTCAGCCTTGCTCCCTAATTTCAGGATCTTGAATTCCTCCACCTTATGGTGATTGCCACCATGGCTGCCTTTGACCTTCACAGCCACAGCAAGCTCTTCCTTTTTTTGTAAGCATGAGGCCCAGCTGAGCATCTTCCCTTGCTAACTGCTCTGTCAGGAAGTTGTTAGCTTCCTTTGACAGGAAGTTCTTACCAATGTGCTCCCAAAACCTCACAAATTCCTTGTTCTTTTTAGTGTTGCTCCTCCAGCTAATGTCAGGGTGCTTCAAATCACCTATGAGGTAAAAAGCCTGCACATTTGTGGCTTCTTCCAGGTGTCTGAAGTGACCTTATCTGCTACTTCCCCCGGAACAGGCAGGGTAAGGACCTAAAGGGCACAATTGCCTGTCTCAAAACACTGTCAAGGCCACAGAAGGAACTTGCCATAAGATCAACCATGACAGTGGGAACTTGAGATTAGAAATTGCAACAGGAAGGTGCTAATTCCAGGACTGGTGAGGTGAGACCTGGTTTCTCACATCCTGCTTAATATATCTGGACCAAAATTCCCACTGTGGCAAACTATGGGAAAAGAAGGAACTGTTCTCATGCATATCACACCAAGTTATGGGAAAGGCATCTGCGACTGCCCTGTGGATACCGAGAACTTGGACTGTATAAAGGTGGCAACCTCAGAAGGATGGCTCTGGGACCCCCACCACTGAGAAGCCCTGGGTGAAGAAGGGCCAACATGAAGCCTCTTGGATCGGGAGGTGGTGATTGATTATCTTCTTTTTGATTTCTCTCTCTCTCTCTCTCTCTCTCCTGTCTCTCTCTCCTCCTTCCCTCCCCCAGCTCTTCTGTTTTCTTTCATTCTCTCTACCTCACATTTACTGTTAAATAAAATCTGTATTATTGATTTTGGCATATGTTCTCATTTGCACCTTAATTCAGGCAGAGGCATCTCTCACTAATCAGAGCATAACAGGCAGTTTGTAGCAAACACTCACCACACATTGATCTGACCTCTAATCCTACTCCATCACCTCTCAAGTGTCTCATCACCCATCCCAAGGCAGAATTCTGATTCTCTGTGATCCTGCTCCTCTTTCAGTTGCAACTGGCTCTCTCTGCCTACCTTCCTAAACAACCTGTATCCATCCATGGCACAACCCAGATTGTGTGGACTATCTCACCATGTCTCTGTGAAACCAAAGGGATTATGGTCCTGAAGTTTTCACTGACTTCTAATTTTTCTTATGTGTTCCCTGTGTTGCATGTGTGAGCATACAGACACTTCAGGAATGCACGCAGCTGTGTTGTTTTCAAAAAAAAGTACAAAAGCTTTCCCCATAATAGTTGCTCATGGTCATGGTTCTGCCGTATTAAAAGTGTGCTTCATGGTTGTTTCAATAGTAGTGAGTCTATTGGAATTTTTTAGGTTATCCAACAAGGGGAAAATGTTTCTCTAGTAAAAGTAATAGAAAAAGGATGATGCCTACTGCTTGATTTATGATCTGAAGTGTCATACTTGATTTGTTTGTTGTTGTTTTTCCTTTTTCCTCACCTAACTTGTATTTCCTTTTCCTGTCAGTAGCAGTATCTCTTGATGCAAAGTAGACGAGACTAACTGGTGTTCAGCTTCTTGGTATTGTCAGGGTTTGTGTTATAGTAAAGTGAAAAGAGAATTGATACATAAGGGCAGTCTTATGTCTAATAGAACACTAGACAAAGATTTCCTCTGGTTCTCAGGGGGGCTAACAGAATTATCCTTCCTTACCCCTGTTAACATTGCGAAGGTCAGCTCCTGTTCCTAGCTGTGTGATGCAAAAGTGGGAAGACGTGCAGCCTCTTTCTCTCTGCCATACAAACTGAGTTTCCTTCAACACTGAAGCAGTGACTTCCAAGCTAACGTCCCTAGCTAACTTGGAATGGCAAGTGTGGCTGTTGAAAGCAATGTCGATGTTTGCTAGGGGACAATTCAGGAATTTCTGTGCTGCAATTCCTTGCTTAATGTAAACAACCAATCAGCAATTCTGGCAAAAGGAATCATGGCTTGCTGAACATGTGCATTCATTTTATTATTGCCCCTGCACAATCCTATCTGCAGATTTGCATGAGAAATCTCATTCACAAAAAGTTAGAAAGGGAGAAAAAAATCATCTTAGTGCAATGATACTATTCATGTGTGTTTGCTTAGATATCCTGAATGTCTGAGAAGACCTATCCTAGAAACTATCCTAGGTTTTTATAGCAATATACCTCCGCTATTTTTAACTTGAAAAGGTAATACCCAGGTTTAATGACGTTTAAAAACCCAAACAAATCCAAGCCAGAAAATCTGTAAACTGAAGAAATGCAAAGAATATTAATATAAGACAGGAAAGCTGTAATTAACTCCACCATCTCCTCACAAATACAGTATGATAATTCCAATAAGCAATTTCTCTGAGGACAACAAAGCACTGAAATAACAATTTTACACATTCAGAATTTAACAGCCTGAAGTAAAATACTGAACAATCTGCCTATTCATCTAATTAACACTACTGATTCATAGAATTTCCTCAGGGCATGGGAAGAATTCCACAGGTTGTTTGAATTCACTGATCCTCACCTTTGATACCTCCTCTTGAAAATAGGGGGAAAATGCCCTCCAGAAATAATTTGAATGGAATAAAGCCTGGATATGAATAGGTTTGTTGAATATGAAACTATGTAAAACAATCTGTCTGTAATTGAATTTCTCTAAAAAAATGCTAAAAGTTGACTTGACCTCTGTTTGGACAGACGGGATTACCCACAGTGCAGTGGGTCACTGCACTGGCAAACCACTATAATAAAATCCACCTCAAACCATTCTATATAAAATCTGGAGCTAAAGCTAATATAAAATGTCACCGTTTACTTTGCTTTCTGTGTGATACTTGTTTTATATTTGTAGAAGTTATATCTTGGATAGTAAGTGGAGTTTACAGTGTTTAAAAACCTGTTGTTTTTTTTTTCCTAACTTTACTGCTTGTTGAAGGGAAGGTTTCGAACATTTCAAAGCTATAAACATGAAGGCTAAGCTTCTTACAAAATGATTTGGTTTGCATTTTTATGATGTCATTTACATGTTAAGATAAATCTGACAGACAAGAGTTATAATTATCAATCTGTAAAGACTGTGATTCCTTTGAAGAGTAGATTTATGGCTTCTGATTCAATTAGAATAAATCATAATGAAAACATTACGCAAGCCTGGAGCATGAAAATTAAAAACACACCCTTTGGTTCATATGTAATTGTTCCCAGAAAACCTCGTGCTAGAATAAAATAAGTTAATCCAACCCAGAAAAACAAGAAAATATATCACAAATTATTATTCACATGATACTCAGTTGAATATCACTGAGAAAAAGAAAAAGAATTCACTTCATTATCAAATCTGTGCAGATCTGTATTAATTTGACGTGCACTTTAGGATAGGAAAAATATTTTGGAGGTATAGAGAGCCTTTACAAATCACTGTTTTCACTCATGGGGTCAAAGATATAGTGATTTTCTGTAACTCGTATTTTGTACTTTCTGTTTGTTGTTTTTTTTTTTTTTAATTGATATAATTACATGGTGCCATTGCTGAAATTGATGACGTGATGATGTTTTCTCATTTCTGAAGTGTTTAACATATCAAAAATAGAAACTAATTACAGACCTTTTATTTATGAATTTCTGTTTGTGAGATTCCAAATTGCCTCTCATGCAACAAATTAGTGTTGCATTTTATATAGTATGAAAAAAATCCCCATTATCCCTACAAAGGAAACAGAATGTGAATTGAATGTAGCCAGATTTTTTTCACATATACAAGAGACCAAATAAATTTAATTTTGTGAATTCTTCAAGTGTCCAGTCAGCTTTAAATCAAGCTATTTTTAGCTGCAGCTGTGACTGGAAATCTGTGCAGCTCAGGTATCAGTGCCTGAACGAGAGCCAAACAGAAATCAGTTACAAAGTCACCTGGATTGGGAAGTGAGGTGGGGAATGGGTGGACATCCTCAGACACAGAATCATCTCAGGAGATGACAGTGTTTGTAAAATTTTAATGAAAAATGGGAAAACAGAATTTTCGGTACAAAGATTTCAGGACATCCATTCTCCAGGTGGATTCCTGCTTTGTTTTATGAATTAATTTCTGGGCTAAGAATAAACATCTCTTTCATTAATGTTCTTTGTCCCTATGGAGCAGTAAAGAAAAAAAAAAACAAACCATATTCTTTTTTCTTTGTATTTCAACATGTGGGTAATAAATAATGAACACAGTCTTTCCATATGCTAAAATCATGTACTTTCACAGATATGTAAAGTTGCACAACATTTTCACTTTCCGCCCCCCACTACCGTAGATGAACACCGTTCTCTGAAGAAGTGATTTTTCAAAAGCAGAATTGGTAAGTGCCAGACAGCATTTCAATTCTTTTTTATACTTTTGAACATACCTACATCACCTGATAAACAGTTTGGAATCTTCTTTTTATACGAGTAGGAGTATCTATTTCAAATTTTTAGAGAAATATATCATACAATGAAACCTAAGTGGTCTCCTGTGGTTGCACCACAGGAACAGCCAGTGTATTTCTTTTGCCTAACTGGAAAAAAAGGAGCGCATTAAACTTAGAAGAACAGTGCACATTGTTAATTAATTTATCTGGCATAAGTACATGTTTAAAGAAAAACAAAGGAAGGTATTGAAATGGTTTTACTTCGTTTGGTTACAATATATTCACTTTCAGGTGTGGAAAAGCAGCTATCTTTATTCACTCTCCACCACATAATTCTTAAAAGCCATAATTTATTTCAAGCAAGCTGTCAGAAAAATGTAGAGGCCTCACTGATATTAGCATTTCACAAGTTTTGGGTCTATAAGTGGCCCAGGACAGATGATCATGTGTGTTTTCACTTATTTGCCCAACTAAGGCAGAGCTTGTGGTAGGAATTCACTTTTTTATGAGACTAGAAACGATCCAGTCCAGCAGAGCTCTTTAATGTGTCTCTGCTGCAAGGAGCTCATCAGTCAGGGCTCACAAATCAACCCTGAGACGCAAATCTATAGGAAACCAGGCTTCATTAGTTCTGGTGCTCATGAAACTGCTTGACTTGCAGAAGAACTCTCATAAACCTTACCTCTATCTTCAGTCTTTAAATGAAGTTTCTTTTTGGGTGTGTATGTGTTTATAAACATACAACATAAAGAATTTTAACTGTTGACAGACCATATTCAATATGTTATTGTTATAAAAAGCATAATTTTAACTATATATTACCATGATGTGGTTTGTGTCATTTTACCTTTAAAAATTCACACAGCTTGAATATCCTTATCACAGTTTATCTGGCATTTTCTCATAACAGAAATGTGACCAGAGCTTTTTGACTTAAAGTGTTTGAGTTGGATCTTCTCACATACGTAAAACTGGGAGCACCCTAATGTCTTTGAGAGACTGAGGTCCTTGTAAGCCTAAGTAAATTAATTCTGATAATGTGATGTTGAGACAGGATGACATTCTCTATTTCAAATCTTACCAATCTGAAAATTTTACACACAGCACTTGTTTTTAACAGAATTTGTGCCACATCTTTAAAAAAAGAGGAAGGAAAGACATTGACAAGATTGAATAAGTAACCAGGTTGTTTGCTCTTTGTCCAGCCCCAAGGTTTTCCCTTGAAAGTTTTATCTTCTCACAGGCTGGCTGGTTGAGTAAGTGCACATTGTAACCTCTGCAATAGCAGGATCAATTTGTTTTCCTTGTCATTTGATCCATCTCAATTACTGATGAACAAGTTTCATTTTGTGTTTTATAGAACAAATTAATGAAATACAGCATGAAACACTGAATAAACATTGTCAATCCCTGCTGGTTTCCCCCTTCCCCTTTAGAAAGGTGATCAAGAAGGGAGTGAAGTAAGCCCCTAAAAATGGGCTGAAATGAAATAGATGTTTAATAGCAGTGCTGAGGCTGCTGAAGTTGCACTATAACAAGGTGTCATTGATCTTGATCCTTCCAGTCTAGAACTGCAAGCTGCAGCATCAAGGCCGTTTTCTGATCTTTGAGCTACCCCGCCCAGGTACTGCTGTGCACAATTTACTCAGGGACTACTGCACTCCTGCATTAAAAGCACTGCTTATGTATACTTGGAATAGTGTCTAAAAGCTCATATATGTGTGCAGGATTTGAGGGTAAAGTGATGAATCTGGGCACAGAAGGTATGTGAAACTGGAACCATCATATTAAATATGATTTGGTTGTATTTTGTAATTTTCCTGCTTTTTTAACTTTTTATTTCCTAATAAAAATAGGTAATGGTACTTACCTAGACATTAAGGTCCCAGTTTGGGGCATTTATGTGCTCTTATGTTAGACTCTAACACTACTGTCTTTTGATGTGCCACATTGTTTCCAGTTTCCAGGCATCTCCTTTTATTTTTAGTAGCTAAGGAAATATAACTAAATTTGAATTCACTGCTACATAATGCAAAATAATCCCTATTTCATTAGCCCAGTAAAATGAAGAAAATCCAAAAAACGTGCATCCCAAAGTGCAGTAAAAAGTAAATATGCAATCAGATTGGCATATATCTTATATGTACCCAGCTGAAAATATTTTGTGTTTTAAATTAAGTGTTGGGCTTATTTAGGACATAATACCTTTAAATTAAGAAATTATCCGCTTCAAGCAATTCTAAAATGACTCATTAAATAATTCAAAATAAGTGTTGATTTGTTCCTCCAGCCTCAAACAAGGATTTTGAGATATAATCCTAGCTATAGTAATTGGAACCTGAACAGTGGTTATTATATATATATATATTTCCATATTAAATGAGTGTATAAGAGAGCTGCCTATTTCCAAGCATCCTGTGGAAACAAATGTGTTTCACATTGTTGAATTACAAAGATGGCTTTCTGGACTGCCCTCTTGGTCCTTACCAGGCACATGGCCAGACCCACGGTGATGAGGAAGCAGGCCTCACATTCAAATAACCCTAAGGAGATCCAATTCAGAGGAGGAAGAACCATCCCCTAGGAAAATCACGTCTCCCACTGAAGAAACCAAGAAGCTGATGACTTGATGTAGACTTTCTCACCCCATTTTTCTAAAAAGAAGACTGAAACTGTTGAGATTAGCACCCAAAATTCATTGAAAGGTTAAGCATAACACCAGTGAAAAGGGATTTTTATCTAACAATTTTATGCTACTACTGAAGCTTTTCTGCATTAATTAGGTAATTTGGACATTTAAACTGTTAAAACAACACTTGAACAAACATTCTTGGCTCTGTATACACGGTATGTTCCATTTGGTAATTACAAGACTTTGAGTAACAGGGCCAGAGCTCTATGCAGTGTTCAAGAAGTCAGCGTACCAAGGCTTTATATAGCAGAAAAACGACACCATCTGTCTCATCCTGAATATCCTTCTTGATGGTACCCAACATTTTGTTGGCTCTTTTTGCTGCCACTGAACACAGAGCAGATTATTCCAGAAAACTGACATATCATTTTTCAGAGCTGAGACTGTCAGTTCTGAGTTCAGCATCACATAGATGTGGTTTGGATTATTTTTGTTGCATGTGTTGCCTTACTTTCATCTATATTACAGCTCATGTGCCAATTTTTTGCTCCTATGTTCCATTCTCTGAGATCTTCTGCTATTTCTTAGCATTAATTTGGCACTTGACTACCTGGAAGGCCTTAATAATCTGTATAAAACCCTTTTTATAAAGATATTGAATAAAAACAGGTTCAAAACTGATCCACCAGTGACCCAAACTCTGATTTTCCCCTTTATAATATTTGTTCTTTAGGACTTCACATTCTTCAAGGAATTTTCTGTCTATGTAAAAGAAATACATCTCCTACAAAGCAAGCAACTTTTCTCCAATTCATAGCTCAGTTTCCTGTTGATTTTTAGTCTGGAACTTTGTAAAGGGTTTTATATCCACCTGATTCTCCTTATCTACATGATTATTGACAGTTCCTATGATACCAGGGAGCTGGTGAGCCAGGATTTCCATTACAAAAGCCCCGCTGTCACTTTCCTGACAGACTTTCTCCACAGCCTCAGTGAACATATTCCTGTTTGCAAACCCTTCCATCCTAGAAGAGATGAAACTCAGATTCACCAACCTGCAGTTACCAGAATACCCTATAGGATCCTACTCGATAGATATCCCATAGTGTATCCAAGTATCCTGTAGAATTTGTCTTGTCTAGTTGCATGTTCTGAAGGCAGCCTAGCAGATCTCTGGCACCGTGACTGTGCAGAGTAGTCACAGCTGGCTGGAAGTTCTCCAGTTCCGCTTTTGAATTTTTCCAGAATACATGGGTAGGCATCATACACTCCCAATTATCAAAAATGCAAATAAAAAACTGCTTTTGCTAAAAATGTGATATTACATTCTCAATAGATTGTTTAAAAGTATTGTGGATGTTAAAATAAATATTACTTGGGACTCCTATGACGTTTATTGTGTTAAAAAAATCTGTGAAGCTCTAACAGCTTTGTCATATTTCTGTCTTACATTATGCAGGTAATGCACCAAGAATGATTGATTACAAAATAGTAAGTTCTCTAGAGATTTTTTTTTCTTAATGATTTAAAAAAATTACAGGTTGTGTTTATTAAAAAAAAACCAAACAAGGAACAAAACCCCACCCCCCACACACTAATGTGAATATACTAGTTTTCTAAAGTCTTATTATCTGTTTTAATATAAATGGCTAGAGGTACCCTTAATATTATTTTCAAAGCAAATTTCTTGATTTGTAGTGCAGTCTGTAATATAACTGGCGAAATAAAAGCCTAAAGATACCCCAAATACCTTCCCTTGAAAATTCCATTCTTCATAAATTTCTAGAAAATTAAACTGCATGAATAGTTTCTCACATGAGAAAATCTTGATTACAATATAGTCCAGCTACCAGCTAAATCAAAATGTAGTGTTAATCTGCCCTTTTACTACAGTTTGTTCTCTTTTTCTCTACAAGCTTTACAAAAATATTCTGAGAGTTATTTCTTTCCAGGGTCATCACCTTTGGACACTCTGTTATGAGACTAGGAGCAATTTATTTCTTATGAGGATCAACATTACACCAGCCAATTGAAAGGAAGGAAACTGTGATTTGAATGCTGCATCAGTCATCAAAATATTTGATCTATGAACATAGATTAATGTTCAAGTGAATGAAGATTATCTAGTTTACTAATTTCCAACTACTAATATAAACCCGAGATATTTTTTATATTCTATCTACTTCATATATGATCAGAAGGAATAAGGGTGGATATTGCATCTAAAAAGAGGGGAAAGCAGACGTATTTGTTAAGGAGGAAGGTTCAAAGATAATGACCTACTTCTTGCCCTACTGAGAATGGAAATACCCCAAAAGGAGTCACAGAATCATGTAGGTTGGAAACAACCTTTAAGATCATTGTGTCCAACCATAAACACTGTCAGGTCCACCACTAAACCATGTCCCTAAATGACATCTCTACACACCTTTTAAATACCACCAGGGATGGGCACTCAGACACTTCCCTGGACAGCCTGTTCCAGTGCCTGACAACAGAAGTTAGAGAAGAAACGCTCCACATAATGCTGAAATATATTTCATGATGTCATCTTTGAATTAAAATAGCAATTGCACTGTCTTCTCTTTTCTCTAAAGAGCACCTAACTAGATAGGTTACCACTATTTTACAAAATGCAAGGAATTGAATAGGACATTAAGACTAGGGCATGAGGAGGAATTATGTAGATTTTATTTTATTTGTGATTTTTTTTTTATCTCTGTATTACTATAGATCAGAAGAGATCTTGGAAATGTTTGCCCACTGAGGTTAATGAATTTGTATGGGAAATATTTTTTAAAACAAATCTTTTAATACATTACGCCCCAGAGTTTAGTGTGACTCTTCTTTGAACCAGAAATAGTGACATTTGTCTGTCCTAGATGCTATTTTGCTGTTCATTAGCACAAGTTTATTACTATTGAGAAAATATAAGAGGTTTGGATGCTTTTGTAAGCCACTTGGTAGTTGGTGTCACGTGAAAAAAATCAAGCTTTCCACTGTATCAACAGAATCAAAAAATTTAAAAATTAGCTGAAGTTGTCCAATAGAAGTAAAAGATTTGTCATCTGAATAGTTAGGTCATGTTTGGTAGCTCTTTTTAAAGTAAAGGTCATTATATTTATTTTATTCTAGAGAACTGTAAATTGGCCTAGGGATATGGCTGGAAATCGTGATGTACAGAGGCTTGTGTATATAACATGACTGTGAAGATGAAATGAAGGAATATAAATTCTCTATTCTGAAATGTCTGACTTGGCTGAAAAACACATGTGAGAGAAGGTATCAGAGAAAATATTTTGCACATCCTCATTTAGTCTTTTAAATGTCTTATTTAAATCAGTGTTTAGTTAGTTTACAATGCATCTTAAGCCTTAAAAATTATGTTTTTTCCCTGTATTAGAGAACGACTTTGAAAAATCACCTCATCAAAGGAACAGGTGCAGGGGCTTGCATTCTTCTATATCTTCTCTGACTTTCCCTTCTCTCTCCCTCCCTAGAAACACAGCACTGATTTTCCTGTGTCATAAGTTGTGCTCCAATATTTTTGATCCTTAAATTAAGCAAATCAAATCAAGGTGTTAATTGTTTGTTCAGATTCATGTATAATTTATCTAGAAATGCTTATGCATTTTTCTGATTGCATGTGTGTGATCTCAGTGGGTATCCCAGTGGGTGAGACTTCAGCTTCAGTTCCTACCCAAGTATTCCTTCTGATAAAAGCAAAACTAAGAGTTATTAAGTGTATTCTAATTACAATTTACTGGGACTATCTGAACATCTATTTGAATGGAAGGTTTTCATTTTCAGTCCTGGGTGCATTTTTTAAAGTCTCAAATTCTTGCAAGGACCTTCATATTACAGTATATGCACATTCATGTACTCCAAAAACCTACTTCATAAAATGGAGATAAGGATTATAGAACAACATAGTATTTTCTTTTGATAACACCATCTAAAGGTTACTAATCACATCAAGATTTACTGATACATTTTAAATATCTCAGCAGGAACAATCAGCTGTAAATTGGGAAAATTAGGAAGAAATTTTTCCCTGTAATGGGGTGGTGGGACACTGGAACAGGTTTCTCTGAGAAT
This sequence comes from Melanocharis versteri, assembly GCA_013397845.1. Classification (NCBI taxonomy): domain Eukaryota; kingdom Metazoa; phylum Chordata; class Aves; order Passeriformes; family Melanocharitidae; genus Melanocharis; species Melanocharis versteri. The sequence continues at coordinate 97,018 of VZTG01007356.1, read as the reverse complement.
CAGTGGCTGCCTGTCAGGGACTGAAATGGTTTATGCCTTAAATATTTTTATGATGGAGTTCTGCCCATTATAGCAAAAATTGTGTAAAGAAGCTACAACCACAGAAGCCCACCCCTCCTTGAAGATGCGTGACTGGAACTTTGGTCTGTGAGTTAAGCTGCCTAGATAAGATAAAGGTGACACTATTGTTCAATCATCTCAGTCTAGGGAGAAAAAAAATAAGGCTGAGGGAAAGGAATGCATCCACAAGAAAGCCAAACACAGCAGAGAATCATTCCTGGTTGGGTTTGGGGTGGGGGAGACCACAGTCCACAGAAGCCAGATTTACACAGACTCCCCCCAACTGCTGGGGGAGGAGGAGATTTCCAGTGTGTGGTGTAACCAGGCACTGAACACCCATCCTCCCTTACACAAACTGGCCCAGATGGCCTTTAAAACACCCATTCCTACAGGCCACATCCACAGGACATTCACGTGAGAGGCAGCTGAGGGGGTGTCATAATCCATCAAAGACTCCCCCAAAGTGCTCCCCAGACTCATTCCTGAGGCCTTGCACCACAGCATTGCAGATGATGCCAAGTGATGCAACAGATCCAGAGTCTGCTGCAAGAGACAGTGTCAAACTTCCCCCTCTGCTCCCCACCGCTTCCCGTGGGAGGTACCTGGGCATTCCCACCTGGCCTGAGTGTATATTAATCCATTGGATTCTATGCTTTTTGCAGGGGACCTTCACCACCAAGAAAACCTGCTGGAGAGGATCATCAGGATGCCGGTGGGATCCATTGAGTGGTGATATTTTCTTTAACCTGTCTTTGTCACTCTCTTTTCCCCCACCTCTTTTCTATTTCTTTCTCTTCCTTTTTCGCTCTCTCTCTCTCTCATATTTACTATGAAATAAAACCCATAGTATTGACTTTGTCATATGGTCTCCTTTGCACCTTAATTTGGGCAGAAGCATTTCTAATAACTTTAAAAACAGGACTGTAACACTGCCCCATCCTTGGAAGTGCTCAAGGCCGGGTTGGATGGGGCTCTGAGCAACGTGACCTAGTGGAAGGCATCCCTGCTCATGGCAGGGAGATTTGAAGTAGATATCTAAGGTGCCTTCCAACACAAACCATTCTGTGATTCTATAAAATGTCCTATTAGAATAGAAATTTTCTTTTAAAGTAAGAATTTTGTTCCTGATTTTTTCTCTTTTCCAAAAAAAAAAAAAGAAACAGCTTGCCTCAGAACAATTTATGCCCTAAACATGAAAGTGTCAAGGCTCAGGGATTTTCTGGCAAGATGCACCTAATCAGTTTCAGGAAGATAAGCATGATGTGCTCCACTAGGAAATGGGAACCCTTTGGAAACTAATTGCTGCTGACTTTATCTTGTAAATCTTTCTCAAGGAAAATTCTTACAGGGATTAAATAGTTTAAAAAGTTGAACAGCATTGACTGGTTGCTTTACTGGCCTTTAAAACTCCTGGGAGATTTTCTTGCATACTGCTAGGGCAAAAATATAGTGTGCAGAGCTCAGAAATAAAAAACAAGGCAAGGAGTTCTGCATAGTAATGTGAAAAAAAATACAAGCAAAAATAATCTTTAAGTAATTGAAATGGAGCAAGATTGCCTTATTTTCCTGCCAAATAATTTTCCTTTCGTGTAAGTGAGATTTGCTTTTTTCCCCTCTTGCTATAATTTTCTTAGCAGAGGTACAAATTGAAGTGATAAATACCACTGTGTCTGCTGTGCATTGCAGGTGGATTTTTTGAAGTGACAATGCAAAGACTTTGGGTCCATCAGCAGTTGCATTTTGAATTCCTGTTTCAATTGCTTTGTAATTTAGGCAGGACATCGACATTGGACTTCTAATGAAAACAATAATTTAGGTATTTCTGACTGAGTGCAAATAGCACTTTGGTGTCATTGAAAAGGGTCCCTTTCCAATATCATGTGTTCCGGTATGAGAATAAGATGATCTGACTTTGCCAAGAAAACTGTGAGTTTGTGTACACAGGTTTCAGTCTGACTAATCCTAAATAAGTCTGAAGAATGAATCACAGAATCTCAGAATCTCAGAATAGTTTGGCTTGGAAGGGACCTCTCAAGGCCATCTAGTGCAACCCCTCTGCAAAAGCAGAATCAAATCACCTATAGCAGGTTGTATAGAATTGTGTCCAGGGGCATTTGGAATATCTCCAGAGAAGAAGACTCCATAGCCTCACTGGGCAACCAGTTCCAGTGCTCTGTCACCTTCACAGTAAAAATTTTCATCACATTAAGCTGGAATTTCCTGTGGTTTAATTTTTGCCCATTGCCTCTTGTCCTGTCCCTGGGCATGACTGAAAAGTCTGGCACCACTCGCTTAACACACATCCTTAAGATATTTGAATGCATTGATAAGGTCTCCTCTCAATCCACTCTTCTCCGTGCTAAAGAGGCCCAGACTCCTCAGCTGTTCCTCATAAGAGAGATGCTCCAGTTTCCTTATCATCTGCATAGCCCTGCCTGTACCCTCTCCGCTAGTTTCTTGTCTCTTTTGTCCTGAGGAGCCCAGAACCAGACACAGCACTCCAGATGTGGCTTCACTTGGGCCAAGTAGAGGGGCAGGATCACCTCCCTTGACCTGCTGGCCACATTCTTGCCATACTTTCTAGGATCCCATTGTTCTCCTTGGCCACAAGGGCATTGCTTGCTCGTGGATGCTTTGTTGTCCTCCAGGACCCCCAGCTGCCTCTCCCCAGAGCTGCTCTCCAGCAGGTCAGTCCCCAGCCTGTGCTGGTGTCTGGGGTTGTTCCTCCCCAGGTGCAGGGTGCTGCATTTGCCTTTGTTGAACTCCATTAGGTTCCTCCCTGCTCCCTTCTCCAGCCTGTCCCAGTGTGGCTGAATGGCAGCTCAATCTTCTGGTGTATCAGCTGCTCCTCCCGGTGGTGCATCCTCAGGAAACTCTGCCTTCATCCAGGTCAAAGACAAACAAATTGAAGAAGACTGGTTTCCGAGGAGGGGTGTGAGAGGGTCCACCACAGCCATACACACCCTTGAGGTGCTTGGCCTTCTGGTTCTCACCTTGGGAGGCAGCTGAGGAACATTTGTTTCTGTCCTTTCATCCAGGTCACAGACAAACAAATTGAAGAAGACTGGTACCAGGACTGACCCCTGGGGAGCAGCGCTGGCTACAGGCCTCCAACCAGACAGTGCCGCTGATCGTAGTTCTGTGAGTTCTGACACCCAGACAGTTTCCAATCACCTCACTCTCCACTCATCCAACCCACACTTCCTGAGCTTTCGTGTGAGGATGTTACGGGAGACAGTGTCAAAAGGACTTGATGAAGTCAAGAGACAACATCCACTGTTCTCATTTCCTCTACCCAGCCAGTCCTGCTATCACAGAGGCAATTGGATTGCTCAAGTATTGGTGAATCCATATTGACTACCCCTAACAACCTTCTTTTCCTCCACATGCATATGACCTGCAGAATGAGCTGTTCTATCAACTTCCCAGGGACTAAGGTGTGGCTTACTGGCTTGTAGTTCCCTAAGTGCTAGTAGAGTCCTCCTATTTGCCCTTCTTGAAGACTAGAGTGACATGAAATTGCAATGAGATCATGTTGCTGCAAGTGCACCCAGTTCTCTGATTCTTCCTGTGTGTTCCCCATGCTGTGTGTGTTGGTTTATAGGCATTTCAGAGAGGAGATCCTGTATGCACGTTTCTGAGGAGGGGTGTGAGAGGATCTACCACAGCCATACCCCCCCTTGAGGTGCTTGGCCTTCTGGTTCTCACCTTGTGAGGCAGTGGAGGAACATTTGTTGCTGCTCTGGTTGGCCTGGCTTATTCCCCAGCTGGATGTGATTCTCTTTGCTCTACCCATACACTAGCCAGAGAGATGAAAATGTTTTTTGCCTTTTTATGTTACTGTGTTGGGGAAAATGAAACAGGGAAGTTTTATTGCCTGGCAAAAGATGCTGAGAATATGAAAACTATAAGCGAGATTGAAATGAAAGCAAGCTTTGAGATACCAAAGCTTAGTTACTGAACAAATGGAAAACAATGGTGTGGCCGGCTGAAGATAATCCCCTTTGATTGAACAATACCTTCTGCTAGCAAACAGGTCCAAGGGTCACAGTAGACCCTGCTAGCTTGGCAGAAAAGATCCAAAGAGTGGTTTTTAGGGTTTAAAATGTAACACAGTATGGTAATGCAATGATTCTTAGAAGCTGTATTTAAATGCTATAGGATTTGTATCTTGTACTAGATTGGTTGATGAAAATTAGAATATTCAACACAGGAGATGATTTATTGTATTGTAAACGAGAATCTTACTTCCTTTTGATCGTTCTTAGAACTCTTGCTCTTACACTTCTGCTCCTTCTCTCTCTCTCTTAGACTTCTCTTAGACCTCCCTCTTGACCTCTTGCTTTTCTGGCCTGCTTCGAGCTGCGGCTGGCAGCTCTAAGCAAGGCCCCTACATCCACGCCCTTAGCAATAAACCTCATGCTCTAAAACCAGACTATAGAGATCTCTCGTCACCATTCACCCCGACTGTCCACCGAGACAACCTTACATTACTGAACTTTTACATCACATGATAAAGTACAATAAAATATTGCAAATCAGAAATATGGTTATATATAATAAATATATAAACCCAACACTAGTGATAATCGGATGACAGCTTTGTGCATTTAATTGTGCAATGAATATTTGTCAGATGTTATCTCAAGTAATGCAGTGGTGCTTTTGCTTTGTAATGAAGGACACCTTACAGTACTTTATCTGACATTCCTCACAGGGGAATTTAAAAATTACTTTTTTGCTTTTTAAGATGATCAAGAAGGATCTCAAAAGCGCGTTTCACCCTCCTTACAGTGAAACTAATTCACAGGAAGGAGAAACATTGAATAAACATGGTCATCTCATATGATTCTGAAAACAAATGTCATGGGCATTACTATTATTATTTTTATTATTAGACTCTCATTATGAAGCCTTAGCATTTTTTTCTAGACCATTACAAACCATTACAAACCATTCAAACCATTACAACCTTTTTATACTTTTCAATAGTATCTTGGACGTTGCATGAACATTTTCTACTTTATCCACTTTTTCTCAATACCTTCAGCATTTTAGGAAATTTGCAATACAGTTTTCCCTTAGAGCAAGAGTACTGAGCAGGGTCAACATATCTTTCTTTTCCAGGTTAACTTTTTTCATTCTTTTCACTTTACTTTGGTCAGTAAGAAGAAAACATGCTAAGTTGCTACACATGGCCACCTAGCTGTCTAAATTTTCCAAAATAATCCCGAAAGCCCTTAAAAAAGAGGTAGTATTTGCAAACTTCTCATCTTTTGGAGTAGAAACTGTTTTCAAAGAGTTATTGCATGCTGCTATTACATCAACCACTTCATATTTAAGTTCTCTCTAGTTCAGAACACCATGTTCAGTTGTATTATCATAATTCTATTTTTTATTGCAACAGTTTTGTCTGCATGTTACTTTTACTAACCAAGCCCTATTTTTATTGTCTTGATGTATCACATATAGGAACAGAGACTGCTGAAGAGAGCAGGAAACAGATACAAAGGCAGGTCAGCAGGGAAATATGATATTTTCTAGAGAAAAACAGGGACTGTGTAAAGTTTTCAACCACCCTGAAAGTAATTGAGATGATGGTTTGAAAACAAGCTTGAAAAAAATACATCTGTTTGGGAGTATATAGAAGGTACAGCTGTATTTCTTTGTAATGTCTTTTATATTATAAAAAATCTACCATTAAAAAATTGGTTCACATGTTTAGGTCAAAGCTGATTGTCCAATAAAACTGATTTTATGGTTGGAAGGCATTTTGGGACCTAGTTAAACTCATTTCAAATCTCTGGCTAATGTACCAACTGAACTGTGAAGATTGAATGGAGCTTGATTCATTTTGGAAAATTAACAGGGTTCTACATCAGCATGAGGAGTAAATAGAGCTTAGACAAGATTCTCTGGTGCAACAGAATTATTGCCAAAACTGGTTCTTCCTTTCATTACCTTGGAATTCTGTGAGTGAAAGACAGAGATGCGGATGAGTACCACATTGCTTGGCAGCTGGTGCAAGGGGTGACAGGACATGTGGCTGCAGCTTCAGCAGGATGTCCCACAGCATCACCAGCCAGGCTCTGCTCTGCACTGGTACAACCTCACGTCGAGTCCTGAGGGCAGTTTTGGGCACCACAATATAAAAAAGACACTAAGCTTTCCAAAGGAGGCCACAAGTATGATGAAGGGTCTGGAGGGGAAGCTGTCTGAGGAGCATCTGAGGTCACTTGGTCTGTTCAGCCTGGAGAAGAGACTGAGCACAGAGCTCATCTCTGTTTGCAACTTCCTCACAAAGGGGCAGTGAAAGGACAGCACCAATCTCTGCTCTCTGGTGACCAGTGACAGGGCCTGAGGGAACAGCCAGAAATTGTGTCAGGGAAAGTTCCGGTTGGATATCAGGAAAAGATTCTTCACCCAGAGAGAGTGGTTGGGCACTGGAACAGGCTCCCCAGGGAAGTGATCACAGCACCAAGCCTGACAGAGTTCAAGAAGCATTTGGGCAACAGTCTTGGGCACATGGTGGGATTTTTGGGGTGTCCTGCACAGGGCCAGGAGTTGGTCTTGATGATCCTGATGAGTCCCATCCAACTCAGGATATTCTGTGAGTCTTCAGAGTCACCGCAGAGCTCCTGTGTTCATGGAGAATGGCATGGTTTGATACTACTTACAGAACTTCATGTCAAAATGTGCCTGTGACTCACAGTAAGTAAATCCTATCTCTTTAAGGAATGTAGTAAAGGCATTGCTTGCATTTGTGATTTATAAGAAAATAAATCTATTTTGTTAATGATATATAAGATCAGATATATCCAGGGGAGAAAGGGGACCGGCTTAAGGGAAGGAGTTGGAGTGGTAGTTAGAGATACATCACTTTGTATGTAGCATGTTTACATATGTAAAAAACCAGCCTTGGAAAGTCTGCATGAAGAGAGGAAACTTTACCATTGTTTTCCTGTTTAAATTAAGCTATCTTTTCAATTTAATATTTAATATACACAAATTACTCATTCAGTAGCTGGAAAAGGTGAGATGATGAAGAACTGATTTTATTTCACAAAGTTCTCACTAATGTCTTTTTTGTATTTGACTAATTTCCAGTAGAGTTTGAAGTCTCGATTATCTAGAGCATATTTTCCTATTTATTGAATATAGCTTCTGCTCAGTTCTTAATTGCATCTAGAGATATCAAAGAAGTTTGGAGGGGCAAAAATGTTTCCAGTGTTTATAAAATTGTCTTTTTGCTCTTCTAAAATATATACCAATTTGTACAACAACTAACTACTATAAAATTTTGGGTGCTGCGTAGGAATGGAAAATTGTATCACCTTAACATAAGAACTGAAGAAGAAAGTATACTTGCAGCTAATGTTAGCAAGCTCTAGCTATTTATTATTTCGATGTTGTTTTAGGAAATTATAAAACGAAACATTAGAATTTTTAAAGTAAACTTACCAGTAAGTTTTTAGGATTCATAAATAAAAGCTTTCATATGTTTTACAGTTATGTTTCTATTTTTAAAATACTGTATTGTTCAAGTTTCAGCAGTTCATGTTAAATTGCATATGTTGAAAAAGTTTTTTATCTTTCCGAACATTACTATACAAATTCTTATTAAAAAGTATGGGGACATTTAAAATTATGAGGACAAGAGGCTTATTCTCATCTTTTTGTTGTTAACTTTTACTGGGGAGGACTGCTTGGTATTCAAGAAACTCAGGATATATTAACTGACAGTTTAAACTGACAGCAACTAAAACTTTCATGACTTAATGAAACCTAAAAATTAGTATTTTCTAACTATATATTAAAGAAAGTGCTATCCATGTCAAATACAAATAGTTCTGATTTAAATAAGCAAACTCTTTTCAAGTGCAATTTCTTTTTAAGTTACTTTAGAAATAAAGTCTCCTGAGAGTCATGAAATAGTAATTACTACATATGTTTTTATCCTGTCATAACATTCTGAAATGAAAATGCATTTTGCTGTCTAGCTTGATGAAGTTTTTTGATGTCTTCATTCTCTGATGAAGGGCTATGTTCTTATATTTTATTCACATTGATTATTATCTGCTAGTGAAAAATCTTAATTTCAAATGAAACATCTTACTGAATAAATTACTAAGCAACCTAAGAAGAAAGGTATTACAATGTTGCTGACAGTAAAAGTTGTTAAAAAGATATGTTACCCTTTTTGCCAAAATATAGTTTTGTTTTAAATGTTTTCAGCATTGTTTTATATGTAGGCATGCAAGGTATTTCTTAGAATCATTGTATCATGGAATGATTTAGTTTGAAAAAGTCCCTTAAGATCACCAAGTCCAACTGTAAACTAATGCTGCCAAGTCCACCACTAAACCATGTCCCTAAGTGTCACATCCACATGTGTTTTAAATACAGGGATGGCTACTCAACCATCTTAATCTTAAAAAAATCATTTATTTGACATTAAAATTATCCATAATATAAAATTACCTTCAGAGCTAAATACAACTTTTGGTGTAGGGAGAAGTCATATTTTTCCAATAACAAAGGCCATTCAACATTTTCTATTATTTGACTCCATTTTTCAGTTCTTACATTTAGCCAAATCTTTAGCTGCATTTTCCATGTCTTTAGTTTAATATGGCACTTGATGCTGGCTGTAGCTTGAAATTTTTTTAAAGACTAATTACAAAAAAAGGAAGAAAACACTAACTCTTTCCAGGAATCAGATTAGAGGGATATATGCTGGTTTGTCTCTATTAACATTTTTCTATCTGTTTCACTGAGAATTTTTAACCTCTGCATTTTGAAGAAGGGACTTGTGATTTAATTGGAAAGTGGTCATGTGCTTTTTACTAGCTTTGCTCTGCCAAATTTAGTCTTTTAGAGGGCAATAGTTGCAATGTCTGGATAGGGCATATGTTAGGAAATTAGTGGAAGTTAGGATGGATAGTAACAGACACACTGAAAGAGGCAGAAGAACAATGAGAATTGGAACAGGAAATATTAGTACTACAAAAAAGATCTAGTAGGAGTTGATCCTGGAAGAAATAACCAGAAGGAGGTGATAAGATGGAAAAATAGTGAGAGAAGTTCAGCCTAAAAGGAGGTAGAGTTGTTTCCAGCTACAAAACCCCCCAAAAAATCCTCCCACTCCCCAAATAAACCCCAACAAACAAAAAAAACCCCAAACCAAACAAAGAAAACCAAACCAAAACCAAAAGTCACCATACTAACCCAACCAAATAAAAACCAAAAAATAACACCCCAAAATGCCCAAACCAATCAAACTCCACCGAAACAGAAAATAAGACCATAAATGCCATATGCCTGCAGCAAACAGCTGCAGAACAGTCAAGATACATCTTATTTAGCAGAATTTGTCAGCTCAGAAACATGTCACCTCCCACAAATACCATTAGGTCTAGTTGAAAAGTGGCTTGTACTGTGTATATAATCCCTGACACTAGTTGTTAATTATTATAAATTACATCTTATTTCTGGTTACAGTTAAAAAAATTAAATCCTAACAAAGACTATTTGCAAGACTATAAATTTAAGATTGCATTAATACATTTATCTAATTTCTGAGTGTTCGTCTCTAGCATAGTAACTCCAGAATTATAGAATATGTCAAGTTGGAAGTGACCCATAAGGATCACAGATTCCAACCCCCTGCTCTTCACAGGACTACCCAAAGCTTGATCATATGGCTAAGGGCATTGTCCAGACACTCCTTGAACTCGGGCAGGCTTGCTGCTATGACCACTTCCACAGGGAGCCTGTTCCAGTGACCAACCACCCACTGGGTGTACGACCTTTTCCTAATGTCCAACCAGAACTTACCCTGATACAGTTTCATTCCATTTCCCGATATCCTATCACTGGTCATGATATCTTTAGTTTTAACTTCATATTTTTTAGATTTTATACTGCGTTAGTGTGTCTGTAACTCTGGGCTTCATGTATAGCGCTAACAGCTCTTCTCCTAGCCTGACTAGACAAAACACACCGTTTCCAGCCCGAAGAACCAAGGACATTTGCAGCTTCAGACCCCAAGAATGTAAACAGCCATGGATTGAGAGGGGACAGTCCGAAAGGATGGGACTGCGTGGACTGAAGCTGTGGTTGGATAGTTGGCCCGAATATGTAAATGGGCCAAAACTTATAAAAAGGGCGAGAACCCGTGACCCAGGGTCCATCTTGGGGGTCCATCTTAGGTGTAGTCTTGGCCAGATTTTTGTACTCCCAGGGTGTGTCCTGTGAAGGCCTTTCAATAAATATCTATTTTATTCTTTAACCCTGTCCAGCCTCTGTTCCAGGTAGCCTTCTTTTAGGCATCAGTCACTTCAGAAAGGAGAGCAGCACCTCCCCAGCCACTGCTGCCCTGGAGGGAGTTGTAGACTGTGAANCCCACTGGGTGTACGACCTTTTCCTAATGTCCAACCAGAACTTACCCTGATACAGTTTCATTCCATTTCCCGATATCCTATCACTGGTCATGATATNACCCCTCAGCCTTCTCTTCTTCAAACTCAACAAGGCAAGAGATGTCAGCCTCTCCTCACTAGTCTTGTCATCAAAAAAATCACTATATCCTGAAAGAAGAGTGTATTGCCATGTCTAGCAATACAATGCAGAGAAATTTAGCATTTTATCTTTACATGGAATATTAGCTCAGCATTTATACTGTTGAAGTCAAGAGTAACTGTCAAATTCATGCTTGATTTGAACACATTGCCTTAAAGGAATAAATAAACTCTCATGTGAGTATTTGGTGCAATATTACCTAAATGGTCAAACTAAATACTCAGAAAGTTTGGTTTCCCTCACACCTAGTTTGCTATGATAATTTGTAACTGATGCTCACATTAAACATTTGAGAAACACTCTTCTGGACTGGAGTAATTAGACATAAACATGATTTGTTGTACTCTCAGATTAAATATTGGTTTCAGTCTTCTTTCCTCAAACTCAACCCAAGAACAGAGCCACTGGTTCTAGGTGAGATATCATATAGCCCAGTGTCCTGCCTCCAGCTGTGGCCATCAGCACACACTTAGAAAAGTGTGAAAGCGGATGAAGTTATCTGCATCTACACATTCTCCTATGATACATTTTAGCGTGTTCCCCAAGAGTGATGTCAGGTATTCAGATGCGGCTCTCCGGCTGTAGTATGGCTAGCTCAGTGGCTGGGAGTGCGCGTCCTTCCCTGGCCGCTGCCGTGGGTGGCTGGAAGCTGCTTCAATGACAGGAGGGCGAGCGGGAGCTCACACAGGGCCCGCTGCACCCACCGGTGGTAAAGGCACCGGAGGAAGCAAAAGAGACGAGAAGGGCTCCTCAGGGTAGGAAGAAGGCATTTATTCGAGGCGATGAGCGGGGTTGCAGAGCCCCGATCAGGGCGCTACAAGGGGTTTTATACCCCTAAAGCAGGGCAGGGGATACATTCAGATAATCCAATCAGGGCATGGAAAGGGGGCAGTACATAGGCGGGGATGGGTACAAATAACCAATAATAACAAAGGGTGGGGAGGAATAACTGGGAGCCAACCATGAACCGTGAAACAACTAATTCTCTGAAACATAACCAAAATTGGGAGAACTGGGGAGGAGAGAACAGAAACCAATGGAAATATGGGGATTTACATAATTAACATATGTGGAGAAAAGTATTCTGGGAGCTTCAAGGTTTCTTGCCCTAAGCAGAAGGGCAGGGAGATGTTTTGAGGTCACTCCAGCGTACCTGCTTTGGGAACTCAGCCTGAGCCCACTCAGGCAGTCCAGGTACGCTGTGAACCACCACAACAGTATTCTATGGAAAAAACCAAATTGTGTTTGTTTAAAAAAACCTATGATCTTTTTTTCATGGTCTTTTCTTCTTCTATTAGGAGAGGGAGTGAACAGTGGACTATTGTTCTGCTTCCTGATTTTGTAGAAATTTATCATTTCCATCTAAATATTTTCTTTCCAGCCTGAGAAGCTTTGGATATTCGTATTTTTGTCATGTGAAAACCAATTGAAAATTCAGTTTTTCTCTGAACATATTGCAGTTCTCAGACAACACTTTTGAAATGAATTGCTGTACTTTGTAGTGTTATATGTTATTTTATATATTCGCCTTCAAACCTCACCTCTGAAGAAAATTTCAAAGTGTTGACTGAATCTGAAAGCCTTGTGAGCAGATAGAAAGAAATGTAAGAGCTCTCTGTTTACAAGAGTGTCCCTTTACGAACACAAGGATCAATGTGCCATGTTCAAAGCTAAGCAGTTCGGGTCAATACTCAGGGAGTATCAAAGCATTTTATTGCTAATGTTGATGGAAGTGACACAGAGATCAGAGACTGAGAGGTATGAACAAAAGAGCAGGGTTCCAGTGAATCTAATTGGAAAATCCTTGTTTATTTTAAAGGAATAATTTTTGGACTGGATATATAGAAATAAAGAATAGTACTAGTTTTTGCACTTTGCTTCAAATCGTATAGACCATATGAAGAAAAGCTGCAATTTCATCTGTAAACAAGGAGAAAGGAAGAAAATGGCAGCCTTTTAAACCTAATTGTTACAACATTAATAACCTTTTTTTCTACTCTGTTTTAGTAATCTTCAGTTTAATATCTTTCACTAATATATTTCCAGATTAAAACATAGTTATCTGTACAAAGAATGGAATGCATTGATTCAAAACAATTTTTCTTATTTTCCTCTGGCACTTGGAATATAGAACTTTTAATATCAAAAATTTATTTCCTTTTTACACCAAAACATCACTTTGGATAATCTTGTTTTACTGTCTTATCAGATTTTAGCTTTTTCCTTTTGTCTACTTTGATTTCCTGAAATCCGCTTCATAGATTAGAAAAATAAAAAGCATACGTGAGCCTACAGTTCAAGTTATGACACGTTTTGGTTGTTCTGACACTAAAAATATTTTTTATGATTGTCTTTCCAAGATATACAGATGTATGTCTTTATCTACCAGCATAATATTTCAGTTTCAGGGATGACTTAATCATTCCAACGCATGTTCTTTGTGTACTTTTATCTGTGAAAAGTATGAATTAATGAATAGATATTTGTCCTGCATAGAGTTGACCTTCCAGTGAATATTTTAACTTTCAGAAAGCTTTCTCTACACAAATGGCAGGCTTAAAAAATATTATCTGTTTTGCATAATCAGTGTTAAAACTCAACTTTTGTTGTACTTAGTTCAAAGTTTTTCCTCTTCTTCTTTGATTTTTGGGAGTAAGAAGGAAGGAGCTTTTGTAATAACACCCTATTTTCCCTTGGGAACTTAAAACTGACCTCATGCTGAAGACTGGGTCTGTTAACTTCCAAGCAAAATTGTCTTACTCGAGCTGTAGTTCACTTTGCTTTCTTGGATGGAGAAAAAGAATATTCCTTTTAGCTGTCTTTTAATGGAGCTGTATTTGGAGTACTCTGTTCCATTTCCAAAGAAGAGATATTGGTTGGCAGCTCTGAGATACAATTAAAAAAAAACCCCAACTTCGGTGTCTATTGTTCTCTCCCACTTAGGAAATTATATTTATAATGAAAATCACTTGCAGTAACCCAATACAAGGTATCTCAAGGAAAAACTCACTTTTCTTCAATGTGAAAGTCAGATAAAATCTCTGTAAAAGAGAAAACTGGGACAATGTCTTGTTAGAAATAATACATTTCGAACTTTAGGAACATTCTTAGTGGCTTTGCTGATTTCAGGCTTTAGTGGAGATAGTGAATTGGATTAATGAAAGATACAGTAGTTAATGTAATGTCAGGACTAAAATCAATGTTAGTGGGAAATATACAAGTGTTTAGTATTTGCTGCAAAGATACCCTGACTTAGGAGAGTTCAAGCAGCTGTCCTGGATTGTCAGAATGTTTATTAACTTGCATTTTGTTTGGAACCCTAACATATAATTCTTGTATTTATTATCTTAATCAATTTAAAATTATTCCTGATTCATTATCTAATAATTAGCTATGAATTGACCACTACTTCTATACTGACAGTGGTAATTTGTGTGCTCCACTGGAAACATTGAACCAATTACATGAGAAGAAAACAGTATACTAGTTGTAATTAAAGAAGAGGTCTTCAATCCCCATGTGCAGAAATATTTTTTTTTCTGAAAGTAGGAAAAAAACATAAATATATCACACAGAATGCTACTTGAGAGATTCCTGAAAGTGTAATCCCAATGCCTAAAGCATTTCTAGGTTTCTTGGCCTACCTGGCTGATAAACAGTAGGTTCATCTCTAGAATTAGTCAATTGATAAAATAATTTAAAATCCTATATAAAAATCAAGATTATGTCAAACCTCTCATACTTCTGAAATATAGGCGCACAGAATGAGAAAGTGCAATTCTCCTAATCAGGTTAAAACCCATCCTATTGCATCTCAATATTCTGCTCACCAGGTGTTTCATTGTATATGATAAATTAGACATACTTTCACAGAATACAGAAATTTATTCCTTGTTCCTTGCACTTGCTGTTGAATTGAATGGAGAAAATCAGACCAAGTGTAAACATGCCTTGTCTAAACTTGGTAAAGTATTAGTGACAATGCTATTTTTGACTATGGTGACTTTTTCAGAGGCAATTTGGTACTGAACAAACAGTTACTACTGATACTCTGATGGATGATCTAAAGAAAATGATGAATGCATTATTTTTCATGAAAAAGCAGATGGATCAGGAAACAAGGAGTTTCTGGTACATATATAAAAGGCTACAAAGTGTTTTATCTGAGGAGTGTTTCATAGTAAGATTATTATATTATTTGAAAATAAAGAAGCAGAAACAACTTCTTTTTTAAACTAAAGCTTTAAAATTTTGTCTGCTCTTTTTTTTCAAGAATTCCAAATTAAGAACATACATGACACTTTAAAGACAGATATATGGGATATTTTATATACTTTTATGTAATACTTACAGTATGGCTTATAAAACATTTAGCAGCTGTGAAAAAGAATGTACCATACTGCTTCCTGTGTAGAACCAGAAAACTTTATCAGAGTAAAGTACCCTTTGAGAATAGTGAGCAGAGACTTCTGTAAATAAACTGAGAAGCTGGAAACGCCAAATAGAGAAAATAAGTTTACGTGGAATAACTCCCTTTAAGCATATATAGTACATGGCTAACTGATCACATTATTTGACAAGATCTCTTTCCTTGTGAAAATCCAAAATGGAAGAGATTTTAAGAAATATTACTATTCTGGAAACCTGGATTGGAGGCTTTCGTTTATTGCTTAGGTAAGTAAAAGATCTCCTAGGACTGATCAGATGTTGAATGTCCAAAGAACCATACTGATAGTACTGACAGTACTGATACTATGGGATGATATTGGGTGGCATTTCAGATTTCCAATATAAGAACAGTTGTCATCTGTCTTGAGTCAGTAGGCGTCATTCTAACCAACAACAGCCCAAAGACATCATATATAACATCTGTAAAGCCAAGAAACAAGCAGATTCTTTTTCCATATAATCTGAAAAAGAAGCAGTTCTAGTTTTCAAGACAAAACCTGTCATCTCCTTTTTTTTCACTGAACAGTAAGATAAATTATTCTTTTTGTGACAGTTGCAAAAGAAACTTTTTTGAGAAGCCACACTCACTGTTTTTGCCATGAATAATGTGCATATCAACACACAAGGAGTTTTATAGATGCACGAAATGTGCTGCATTTCTTAGAAGTGACTACCTCAAGTACAGGGGAAAAGGAAACATTAAGAAAGTAAGGTCATACTGCCTTTGGGCTGACAATACAGAAATAGACAAGGCTTACAAATGATCAGTTTTTTCTCCTCAGATGCCTGTGTCTAGGAAACTTGAACTGCTACAAAAATCATTGAACTCAAAGAAAGAAAGCAGAAATGTTTGTAGTATCAAAACACAAAGGAGTAGCAGTAAAAATGAAATAGTATTTGCAGGATGTAATTTGTCCGGAAGGAACGAAGTACAGTGTTCACACACAGTGACTCCTCAAAATGCAGAGCAAGGCATATATGGGGAAGTCTCTTTTCGTATGAAAACAAATATTTTCAGCTGGAATAAAAGCACGTCAAACAAAGAGTTTTTCCATAGATATTTTTTCTTTACTAGCAGAACAGAAGGGAATCCTCTTCTGCAAGGAAGTTAAAACCAAGAGAGTAGGTTGTTGTTCCATTTTCTGTATGTGAAAACAGTCTAATCAATTCCTAGTGAATCACAGAGGTATATTTTGTAGGTGCCTATTCTGGCCTCTGCAGCACAGGGAGTAAAACCATGGACTATGCTTTCTCTGCCATCCGTACCTCAGTGAGAGCCTGAAACATTTATATATTTGAATGAGGTACCTGTCTCAGCCCACATATTTGCATTAGTTGTCTCCACACTTCCCTTGAGCAGCACATCCTGCTGACACCCTGACCCCTCTATTACACACAGCTTTATTCCTGACCCATGAGAGCTCAGGCTTCACTCTGCACTAATGACTTCACCCAGAGTCTGCTTTTGAGTTGAAGCTGAGATCAGCACCCTAAATTTTGAGCAGGAAGCAATCTATCCCTTTTATCAGGTGCTTGCAGAAATCATATATGCTCAAGCAGGTCACTCCTCTCTCTCTCACACCTGCACTATGATTTTTCCTCTGGGTTGCCCTTTTCTGAGTGTGAACATGATTCAGGTTTAAACCAGAGCCTCCACCATGACATGGGACATGTCATTAATACACTCCTTTGCTCTAGAGTGAGTTTTCACTTCAAGAAGTTTGCTCTATTTAAGCTAGAGGGAGAACAGCACCATAAGCAGAACAAATTGACTTGCCTCAGGAAAATATTTAGGAAACAAAATCAGACAAATAGGAAGTGCTGAATTTTATTATATTATTGTTTTCTCTGGTTGTTCAGGAGAGAGATTTGGCAATTTTTGTGAGAAAAATATAAAGTGGTAAAATTTTACTTCTTTTCTGATTTTGCTTTTTCTTTGCCATGAAAGACAGTACTGGCTGTTGAAGGTGGGGTGGTCTTGCCATCTATCAGACACCACAGTCCTCTGAATGTCTGGAATGGGGTATGGTTACTAGCCACAATAGCTACTGAAACCAGCTCACCCTATTTCAGAGAAGGTCTTTTTCCTTCTTTAGCCAGACTGAATCAATACAGTAGTTATGGACTTGTTGGTGTGTTTTCTTTTGGAGGTGTGGAAGTACAAGTACAAGCAGCTGCTTTTTAAAACTTTACTGTATATGCAGCAAATGTTAGGCCTAAATAGGCACTAATCTTATAGACATACCTAATTTAAAATTTGTCCTACAACTGTAGTTTTATAATCACTTTTAGTCCCATCTAAATCAATCAGGTTAAAAAATATAAAAATTAGAGTATTTTTGATAACTGTGGGTACACCTCATGTATTTATCACCAGGGTTTAAAGGATATATTTTTCAAAAGTTGTATAAAAATCCATTCCTTGTGCTTATGATTTTCTTTCTTCATTCCTCAAACAGTTAAAGATAAAAAAAGAGAGACAGAGGAGAAAAGAGGCATACAGCAGTCTTATATTACTAAGGCGCTCTCTGCTTTTTTCTTGGCCTTGGTGCTGGAACACGTAAGGTGCAGTACCTCAGATCTATTTTTAAGAACAGAGAGAACTTAGACAAAGCCTCCTTTACACATGGTTGCTTTGAATCTCTTTTGAAATTTTGGTGCAGCTGTGAGGTTAATTCTATGGCAGGAGGCTTTCTGATGCAATCATTGATTTCTTAATTGCCTTAAAGCTGCAAAGAAAATGTAATGTTTTGTGTGAATCCCTTACCAGAACTGGAAAAGACATACATGAGTTCTTAGGCAGAAAAAACAGACTGACCCTTTTGCAGTTAACTCTTTTTTTATTTATTCAGTCACAGGGGACTTTGGCTTAAAAGATAGTCTCCAATCTCCTCATTCCATGCTCAGACACTCTTGGACTGGAACTTAAAAATTACTTGCTGCCTAGTTGTGGTATTATTTATTTATTAATGGGCCTTATATATTCTCTGTGGGGCAGCCTTGAAAGCCATTTCTCACATATGATTACAGGCAATGACCCTCTTCCTCAACAGGTGTGACAAATTAAAATAGTTTGAATGCAAGATGTTCAGAGCTCATTAGAATAAGTGTCATGCAAGTATTTTAGGTTAGAAGCTACTCCTGTTATAGTTAGTAGATATTGATGGAAAATTTGTTAAAATCTGTATCATGCTTTTTCAGTCACATGCCGTTCTTGAGTGTTTGGAATATGTGATATTGCAATGTAGTGGTTCAAAACAGTTTCAAAGCTAATATAAAGGATTTGACTTGCTGTCACACATTTCTTCTTTAATCTAAACCTTCAGCTTTCAGTGAGGAAAAAATCGTCTGCAGCTTCCGCATCATGTTACAATTTATATTTTGTCATGTTTTGTTCTATATTTTAGTTTCCATCTGGAACAAAACAAAAATTAGTAAAAAAACCCAAAAAACACACAACAGGTATCTCTGCTTTAGTGTATCTTGATCTGAGGTTCAAGACAGGGGATTGTCTTTTAGTACATCTGAATCCATGACGGTTTTGGTGTTTTTCATTCTGTTGTGTGTAGGAAGTATGGGAAGAATACATCTGAAAAAGATGATAGAGTTCTAAAATAACTCTTATTTGATTTTTGTGTTGTTTCTGAAATCTTACTCATGGCATCAAGTAGAACCTGAACCTCACTTCTTTTCATACAACAAAGCATATTAGCTTCCAATTTTTTTAAGGGGAAGAGAGGAGGAGGGGAGCGGGAGGCAATAATGTGTATAAGATCAATAATATGAAGTTTGTAATTTATATATGAAAAAACTCCCAAAACTGGTTGCTTCCAATCTGTATTTATGGAAAAGTATTTGAGAATGCTATGTCTTCAAACCACTTCAGGAATCACTAGATCTAAAGAAAAGGTTTCTTATGAGTCCTTTTGGAACTTCTTTAGGAAGAGTTTCAGTTATTCAGAACATTATTTTTGCACGTGTTTCCACCCAAATCTTCTCAAATTCATAGTGCTTATGTCACTCTTATAAGCTGTGCACCAGCTAATTTCTACATGGCTTAAAGAGGAAAGGGTGTGACAGCCTTGGTACTTCTCTAGTCCTTTTCCTTAGAAAATATTAAAATTCTAAACATTTTTAGAACATTTGGACCAGTAGCTGGGTAAAGGATCCATCTTATAACTGGAAATAAATTATGTCATGCTCTTAAAATAATTTATACCAAACTATTAAATATTTTTTATTACATTACTTTAATAGATAATACTAATATTTAACTGCTCCTAAGTCCATCCATAGATTTAAAAGAGCTAACAAGAAATACACAATTAATGTAATTAATAAAGAAGCTTTAATGAAAGACACCTTTTCTGAGGCATTTTCTGAGTAGAAAAACAAGCCAGATGAATTCAATGAAGTATTTCTTGATTTATTCAATTTCCTTGGAAGGCCAGAGCTTCTAAGAATTATTTAATTTTCGGTGATTCCATCTGAAAAACTTTTATCCTCTGAAAGTCAGGTTCATTTTCACTTTATATAATATAGCAAGAAATTTAGGCAATGAAATATTAGTTGCGTTTGCAAGTCTTATCTGTCTTTCTAGGTCATCAACCCGTCTTTCATTCCTGTACACTAATGAGAAAAAGAAAAGGCAGGCAATTAATATATTTTGGACATTATCCAAGAAGAAATGAAATAATTCCAAGCCAATTGCTTTAACTTCAGATCATATGTTTCTTCTGCAAAACAAAATGTAAGGAACAAACACCCACCCTCAACTAGAAGGTGTCAAGTAAAGCCCCTTGTCATCCTAAAAGAAAGGAAAACTTTCTCTTTTGTAACATGCATCAAGAGATGTAGTATATATGCAAATTTTGTTATGATTCACAGATTAAGAATTCCTTTTACTCCTTTCAGTGGCTCACAATCAGCAGGACAAATTCTTTCAGCCTGCACAGTTTCTAAGCTTGGAGTTCTAATACAAGACAGGACACTTTCTGCACCTTAGCAGCTACAGCACAGTTCAAGGGTTTGTTTATTTAGTGAGAATCTCAGCTACAGCATTTATTGCCAGGTTTGTGGTTTTGACAAAACTGAACAAGAAGATAACATTTGTTGGAGCTGTGGGTGCCAGAGGGAAATCAAATGAAAATTAATAAGTGATGCACACTGCTGAAAAATATGATTACAGTTTGAAGATCTGCTGTTGTTCCTGCTGCTGCAATCAAATCTCAACCTAAAGGCAGAAAAACCTGCAAAGGGCAACACTTTGGGAACACAACTTCAGTGTTTGGTAGATGGATACATGTAAGTCAATTAGTGCCATCTATTTGCAAGACAGCACCAAAACATTTCTGAACATAAAAGTTGTATTGCAGTGGAAATGTGTCTGTAAGAATGATTATGTTGCCCAGGCAAGAATAAATCAACCAAGTGCTGCAGTGTATGGTATAAAACGCATGTATGGGGCATGTGGGCACTCACAGACGAAAGAAATCTTACACACTATGTGTATGTAAGAGAGGGGTTTGTTTATCAGGGCATTTTTTGTTTGCTTTTCTGCAAATGGTTCCTCTTCATGTAATTGAACACATAGGCAAGTGTTTTAACAGGTGATATAAACTGAGAGTTTGGTGAATAATGTTCATTTACATCCTTTCCTTCTGATACGTGGCTTATAAATAGATTCCAGTTTATCTTTGTAGATTATGAGAGATTAAGTCTCACTTGTTGATTTAATAATCCCTTACATGTGTCATTCTTGCCTACAAGGTACTCATTTTGTTCTGTTTTTCAAAAGACCATTGGTAACAAACTCAGGGTACGCTGGGAAATAGTGACAACAGCGGCACTGATAGAAAACAAGTACTTTTAAGTAGAAGATGGTATTGTTTTTAGGAATATCTGGAAATAATTTCTTGTCAATTAAATAATAGTTTTATCTATCATGCTATTTTAATCTGTCATGAATTTGCATAACAATTCTTCAAATGTACTGACATATTTTGCACTGAAAATATTGATAAGGCTCATGACAAGGAGAAGTGGCTTCTACTTGTTTTCATATTTTTCATCAATAGGTTGTTAAAAAATATGTCTAAAATACAGTTATCTTCATAATTTCAAATAGTAAATGGTCACTCTAGAAATATAACTTTATGTTTGTCTACAATAATGGAAGTGTTATAAGGAGAAAGGATTGTCTTTACTAATGTGTCATGAAGAATTTCTACTTGTAACTGATAAAAAAATCAGTACTATGCTGTTATTGACACATTATCTTACATGTATGGTGAGGTAATTTCATTTGCAGAGCATAATGGAAAGATAAATCACAATTTTATGAAGGACAGCTCACAGTACTTCATCCGACATTTAACTTTATCTGAGTTTTAAAGTATTAGAACACTTTTTTCATTTCAATATCATCTTTTGCATCATAAATTTTATGAACTTTTTATGTTTATCCACTTTTTATCAGTGCATTCAGCTTTGGAGGAGATTAGAAATACAGTTTTCCCTTAGAGTAAGAGCAGGGTCAACAGCAGCCGGTTTAGGACGGTGTGGTAAACTACTTGGGCCCTGTGGGTAAACTTTGTCTTAGAAGAAATGGTTTTGGACCAAATAAGGAGAAGCAGCCAGTGAACAGCAGATTCTGCAGAGGGAGGATGGTGTTTTTCATTGTGTCACTCCTTCCTGTGCAGCAAGGCACCACTGCCCAGCTGCAAACTGATACCCTGTACACAGAGACCCTCTCTAGATCTTTCCAAGGAAAGGCCATGCATGCCCCAGCAGAACTCCTCCTGGCAGAGGTATGGGGGTGTTCCTTGACAAACTCTCTTTTTTGCTGTGTATGCAGGTCCTCACTCCTGGCAGACCAGGACTGTGAACTGTTACCACGGTCACTGACCACGATCATCCACAGATCACTGGAGCCACGGGTGCTGATCTCTTTCACAATCTTTCTCTTACTATCTCTCCTTTCTTAAGGTAATCACAATTCCCAGCACAGCTATACATCCGTTTTTCCAGTTACAACTCCAGAGTCGCTAAAATAAAAACTATTGCAGTTGTTACATTTGTTATGTAGTGCTGTTTTGCTTTAATCCACTCCAAAGCATTCTTTAGTAAAGACTCTGCGGTGCCTCAGAGGCTGGTCACAGCAGGTGGGCTGGTTCCAAAGTGTAAGATTAGATGAGCTAACAAGGTTTTCTCTTTTAAGATACCTGTGAGGACTTTCCCTTGAGGCGATCAGTTTCTCTGGGCCTTTAGGGATATCTGTAGCCAAACACACTAAATTTCTTGTTTGCTGCTTTGGAATTCTAAATACTGTACAAGTTTTATTGGCTGTCTTTATTTGGCACAGGGCTGTCTTTGGCCGTCCTTATTTGGCACAGGGTGCCAAAACACATTCCTTTCAGTGGGTTTGTTCAGCTAGCAGGACATCACGGATATCACTGCTAAGCATAGGTGATTATCAGCTGACCTTGTGTGAACTCAGTATCTCAGGCACCCAAAATGTCTGAGAAAAAAGGAAGGTTGTCTTCTATTCCAGACATTTCACTGAGAAATTGTAGACAAACTATTGTGAAGTTATTAATTTCTACTGCACAGTTCTGAACCTGCACTGATGAATTCTGCAGCCCTCTTGCCACTCCTTTAGCAGGAACCCCCATCTACTCTCAGTCTGCACACAGAGACCACACACAGGCCCCCAGCAGGCGAAGTGGCTTGGCACATGTCACTGCTTTCTTCCTTTACAATGAGCAGTGAAACTGGGGTGCAGAGAGAGTTACATTATTGCTTTGCAGAGGTTTAAGTGTTACCTGTAGAGAAAACTTACTTCTCTACTGTAAAATGGGTCACAGTGGTCTATAGCTTTATAGCTGTGAGACACCTTGTACAAGGTTATCTATTAATCTCAAATCTTATCCAGGTCAATGGGAATCTTTCTGTTTTGGGAGCTCAGTTGTGCTCAGCTGGACTTTTTAATTCCTTCTGAGATCCCAGAGAAACATTTTACAGTTTCTCTGTACCTAAAAACACTTTTATTTTACATCTATTAAAAAAAAAATTAGACTGTAAATTTCATAGGATGTTATATTTCATATAAGAATGTGCCAGTAAATTGAAATATTCCACCTACATAATTCTTCAAATATGTACATAATAGGTATAATAATCCAAACATCTCCGATCATACAGAAAATGTACAAGAATTACTTTTGTAGGTTTGAAGCAGATAGCAGATTTTAACTATGCTAAGTACTTTAGCCTGGTATTTGAATTGAATGCCTAATAGTGTCATTTCAGAGTAAATAGAAATTTTTATGCATCAAATTATTTCACTGAACCTCTGCTCATATGACCTAGCCTGTATTAATATTGTTTGATGTCCTCCTACTATTTTGAGTATTACAAAATTCAATGAGAGCAATTTGATTGGTTACAGGAAAGATTTTTCCAATATTGCCATTGCTTCTGGAGAAAATCTTAGATCTTAACCTTCATTCAAGGTAAAGCAGGTGCACTCTGTGAAATCATATTTGCAGGGGAAAAAAAAAACGGTCTGCAATGCTGCGACTGGATGGACATGAACAAATCACTTTGAAAAAAATTTAATTTCTCTGCTACTGATGAAGCAGATCTAATCTTTTAGGTATGAGATATACTAAGCATTATTCCTTACTTATGAAACTGAAGTTAATCCTGACTTTCTCTATATGTGAAAAGTGGCAAAGACTTATTGTTAACAAAAGTTAAAATCTAATAAATTCTAAGACACATTCAAATACTATTCCATGTCACCTCTCCAGCACACTACTTTACTTTAGAGTAAACACACTCTACTTTAGAGTGAACACACTCTAAATGGGGTTTGTGAACAGAGTAATGGTCAATTGACAAAATGTGATAGTACCCTGATTCTTAGATTTTCTCTCATAATCAGATATCACATAAATGCTGAATGAAAAACATGAAATTTCAGACACTGTGTGATATAAGTATTGCCAGCTTCATCTGTCATCCCTTGGGAGCTGGAGAAGTGGAATCTGTTGTGCAGCCACATCTCTAATGAGCAAAATCAAAATCAGCTGTGGGAAGAGATTTGCTGGCTGGACTCAGGAGGTGCACTTGGAGTGCAGGGTGGGAACGCTGTGCTTGAACTCCTCAGGGCAATGGTCAGCCAGCCAAAAACAATCTCCCTGGAGCCCAGGAAAAGTCTGCAATGGGGAGGTAAGTCCTTATTAAACATCCTCCTTGCTTTCTGTACCTGAGGAGTTCTGACAGTAAGTTCTGTATTTTCTTCACAAACTCCCCGGAAAGGTATATAGAGCACATTGGTGCTTGCAGTGATTTAATGCATTTGAAAGTGCCTCATCACTTGCTATAATCAGTAATTCAGATCACTTGGTTGGAAGTTAAAATGTGTGTGATAATGTTCTAGCCTGAAGTATATACTAGGGTTTATTTTCTTTTTTTGTCATAGTAGTTTTTCTTCCCTCACACAGTGATAAGCAATGATAAAATCCAATTATTAAGTTGGGAGCACTATTGTAAGAAATGATAAGAGTAGCTTGTTTCTAAGTGTTTTGTCCTTTTCCTAGTAAATTGAATTTTGACAGTGAAAAATTGACATTTTATGAAATTGAGTTTTGGCCAGATCTGATATGCTCACTGAATGAGATGGGAGAAATGTGTTTAATGCATTAACTGTTAGATAGCGTCTTCTCATTTAATATTTGTCAACAAGTATGTATTTAATTAACAGGAAGAGGTGAGGAACTAGATTTTTGGAGGGAACAACACGTACTAAGGCTGCAGTCTAAAGCTGTATTGAAAGGTATATTTACTATCTTGAATGTTAAGTAAATCTAAACATTATATGTGTGGCTTAAAGGATATATTGTCTGTAATAAAGTATCATTAAAATTATGCATATTGTGTTTGTGTTAAAATATTGTGTATGCAGCTGTTAATTGTATAGTTCACCAGTCTTTTAAGTTGAAGACAAATAACATTGATATGTAGCCTTTAGAGATAAATACTTTTATGAGGGATTTAAAATTTATTATTCCATCTGGGGCTCAAATTTTTTGTATAGTCACTTTCCATACCATACAATGAGACAACACAAAACATAGATTAAACTAATGGTGGGTACATCTCAAATTTTTTGACTACTATTCAAACTTCTGGGTCTGAAAATCTGCACAGAAAATCCTGTGAGAATTGTCTGTGGCATTTCAGTGTCTTGCATCCAGTCATAGTGGGATCATGGCAGAACCAAGACACAAAACTTTTACAACATAAATAAAATGGAAAAAAAAATATGCCATTTTCCAATTTGCTGCAACAAAACATTTTACAAGTAATTTCAAGGAGAGGGAGGGATGTACCTTTGTTTGACCAGAATCATTCAATTAACTCTCATAAAGACAAATTTGGGTTCTAATGTCTGCTGGTACATTGCCATTGTTAGTAAAGGCATACCTGTACCTACAGAAAAAGCAACAACACATCAGTGGTATTGTTTAATGTGCCACTTATCATCTAGATGCAGTGGAATGTCCAGTAGTGGAGAAGCAGTAATGGATTTTGCAATAGTCAAAACCTTATGGTTTGGAAGTCACTCCATAAATTTGCTACGTCCTGATAATTTTATTTCGTGCAGTCTATAAACTATATAATACATATGTTTCAAAGCTTAGACATCTGTTGCAAATTTACAGACATGAGGTAGTTTGCCAAACTACCCAAGAGAGAGGAGAGCACACCTGCTCAAACAAGTTGGAAGCCTTACAGAAGCACAAACTTGACCTAGGCTTTATGAAACAACAGCACTGGGTGGAAAATGCTGAAAAAAAAAAAAAGAAAAAAAGAAATGCCAGCTATAGAATTTGCAATTTATTGATGGATGAACACATCTGCTGATTTAATATTCATAACCTTTGCCAAGTAAATTATGCTCCTTTACAGAAGCTTTTTTCCAAAAATGACAAGTTTATAAAGAGTCCCTCATGTTTTGGTTTTTGTAGTAGCATAAAAATTCCAGTACTGCATGGCACACCCCAATGAATTTGTTGAACAGGATAGTACTGTAGGAGAAAAAACCAGCAAGACAAGCTTAATGAACTAGAAAATATCAGTTGAAGACAACAGGATTCAGTGTTGGCGGAATTCCCACTGGATCAGGCTCTGTGTGAAGGGACAGCCACACTGGGGAATAGGATCTCGTGTCTAATCTAGTCTCCTGTAATGGGACCTCTATTATCTGCTCTAATGAAAGATGTGCCTGCACGGTGTTTAGCAGGCAGATGTGAATTTGCTCTGCCAGTTTGCTAACCTGCCTGGAAGCTGCGTGTGTCAGACAATGAACCTTAGCTAATGTAGATTGTTTCTCATAGGGGCTTATTAGCTCGGCTTTGATGTTATCTAGTGTATCTACTTTGTTTCTGATTTGGAAGTGGCTGGCTTCCAACTGGCTTCAAGTGTGGGCAGTTGCCATCACCGTGTTCAACTGCATCTGTGCTTGAAATGCAGTGCAGACGTACTTTCAGAATTCCAGAAACAGAGATAGCATTACCATGAAAAATAGGACTTGATGCCTTACTAACAAACTGGAAAAAAGCCCATTAGAAGTTTAATTTGGGTGATGAACACAACATGTGGTATGTATTATCAAAGAAGAAAAGCTTTATATGAGGACAGATTCTCAAGGACGAAAAAACTGGAAGTTCTGGCAATATTAGTTTAGCTTTGGAAGTGAGATGACAGGCAAAACAACACATCATAGAATTGTGTTTCTCGAGTAGAAAAAAGACTTTTATTTCACTGAGGTCTAGCAGGCTGCATCTTTTACATGAACTTGAAGGCCTGAAGACGGAGTGATATTAAACGAAAATGCTTAATTCTCATACAGAGTCCTGGATGAAAGAATATAGATTTTTCTCTACAAGATCAATTACTATGGCAAATGCAGAGGGTACATGTAAGGACTCACAATTACATTTGGAAGATTTTCCTGTTGTCAAAGGCCATAAGGATATGGAAATTTGCTGTACCTTACTGCTGGGGCAGCTCAAATCTCTGGGGAGGATCCACAAGACAAAGCTTTAGTAAATTACCAATTTACCAACCAACTCAGGTTGTCTAATTGTTTTGCCAGCTTAGCTGGGAATGTACAATGGGATAGTACGTTTTTTCTTAGCATGAAGTAAAAAGAAAAAAATATTCAGGAAAAAAAAAAAGTAAGCTAATGGCACTGCTTTGCAATGCAGCAGAAGAAATACAGTTCATTGTTCCTACTGCTTGTAATTTTTTCAACGTCTTTTTGTGGGGATTTCAGGTAAAAGTAAACTCTTTTGTTCCCAGAGGAATGCATCCTGCTGTGGATGCTGAAAGCTTGGTGGCAGAGAGATTTTTCAGTATCTGCCTGTGTCCGTGAGCACTCTCACTTTCTCACGGAGCTAGCTGCAAAACAGCTAGAGAGCTTTTGTAAATAATTCTTCTATCTTGCACCTGTGAGGTGTTTTGCACTTTGTTATTGTTAGTCTGAAGGATTGTTTAGGAAATGTGTGTTTTTAGGATCTAGCCAATAACCCTGGGGGGTGGTTAACGAAGATCCAATTACTTTCTACGACCTAGGGTATAAAACCCTTCTGTATATAAATAAATAAAGGCATTTCTATCTAGTTACTCCTGAGTTCAGTTCTCTCTTTCCTCCCCAGGCCATGTCCGTCATTGCGACATCCTACCTCCTTGTATATAGGGCTAATGGCCAATCACTCTTCTGGAAGTTCAGAGCCAACTCTCCAGTCTACACACTGCCTTTGGCCTATATAACATATAATTTTTTTTTTTTTAATTTCCCTTTCTCCTTCAAAAACATTCCAGTTGCATTTTGGAACAGTACAAACAGATGGAATGATGCAGTACAGAAAAGCAGTAGTTCACTCAGACAAAATAATCCAAGAAAGTGATTAAAAAAAGTATTTTGATCCACTATGATACTTGAAAAGTATCCTAACTCTGAGTTAGTCCTCAGGAGAACATGGATGTTTATTGCAGCTAGGAATATGCATAAAATATGATCAACATAAAGGGGGAAAAAGAGATACTGACATTTAAGGTATTTCAGAAACATTATAAGAATTTTATCTTTTTTTTCTTTCTAGTCCTGGTGCCCTATTATTGAAAAATAACATGGTTCAATCAGCTACCATGAGAAAATCTTGATTATTTCTCATTTTACATTATAGAGCAGCCTCCAATCACATACTGAGAGTAGGATGTGCATATAAGTAGGAGGAATGAGAGGGAATGAAGGTGGGCAAATTGTCAAAAAAAGAGGGAAAAAAAGATACAATGCTGTATGTGTTCCTGTGGTAGTGGCAAGAAAGAGTGAACTGGAAGTTTTTTCTCCATTTTATATTAGAGGAAAAGATCGTGATGGATGAAAAGCCGGACATAAGCTGGCAAAGTGCAATTGCAGCCCAGAAACCCCCTGTGTGCTGGGCTGCATCCAAAGCCCCATGGGCAGCAGGGGAGGGAGGGGATTCTGCCCCTCTGCTCCGCTCTGCTGAGACCCCACCTGCAGTGCTGCATCCAGCTCTGGGGTCCCAGCACAGGAGGGACAGGGACCTGTTGGAGGCAGGCCAGAGGAGGCCACCAAGGTGATCAGAGGGATGGATCACCTCCCTTATGAAGACAGGCTGAGAGAATTGGGGCTGTTCAGCCTGGAGAAGAGAAGGCTCTGGGGAAACATTAGAGCCCCTTCCATTTCCTGAAGTCAGAGACTGACTTTTCACCAGGGCCTGGGCAAGGCCAGGTGATCAGATTGACAGGGCAAGGGGTAATGACTTTAAACTAAAAGAGTGTCAGTTTAGATTGTACATTAGGAAGAAATTCTTCACAAAGAGGGTGGAGAGACACTGGAGAAAGTTGCCCAGAGTGGCGATGAGTGCCCAATTCCTGCAAAAATTCAAGATCAGGTTGGATTGGGCTCTGAGGAACCTGATCTGATTGAAGATGTTCCTGATCATTGCAGAGTGTTGGAACTAGATGATCTTTAAGGTTTCTTCTAAGACAAACCATTCTATGATTATGTTAACAAGCACAATACCTTGAAAGAAGAAATATTGTTTTCCATCTGTGTCATGTGAGTGGAGATTGGAACCCTCAGGTTATCCAAATTTCTGTAAAAGAGGTTTAAAATAGAGATAATTTTTCTTATACTTTACCGAGTAGTAAGGAAGCAAGGTATATTCCAGGATCATCTATTTCTGAGGACAGCTAGCAGTTTAAGGAATACTCTCTGAAACACATACTGAAGGTTATAAATACAGTTCTAGTTTATTGTAAAGTGTCTTCTATTATATCAGACTCTGGTTATATAAAATATTTTTCTGCTTTTACCTTCCCTCTAGGAAGCAACTTCTGGGAATGAAGGAAATTTTGGGGGTTTGTCTTGGTGATTTAAGGACTATCTCTGTACTATATGTCTGCGACAGATTTATTTTTCCTTCTTCAATCTAATCAGAGTGCTATAATGGAACTATCAAAAACTGAAGACTATTGTCTTTGAACTAATGTTCTTGCTGCCTTATCATTGGGCTTTCCTGATTTTAAGAAGCTACTCTTTGGTGAGTTTATCAATGTATTGGCACCTGTCTCTTCCTCTTTTTCTCTTGCTGTTCTAGAAGTTTGACTTCTAAGGTTTTCAATTTTTGAGCAAGTGTTCCAAAAGCCCGTTATAGACAATATTTCAATAAATGCCTTTAACACAGAAGTCACTTTTGAATAATTGCTACTAGTTCTCTCCACTCCAAAATCTTTATGCTTTCCTTTCTAGTTTTTTTATTTTTTCTTTTTTTTTCCTCAGACCTTTGAAGGAAGTAAATATTTTTAAAGAGTAGCATGCTTTTTCTAAAGGAAAAAAAAAATAAATAGCTGGCTAGGAGTTCTATTCATAATATCTGTCTATTTTGCAAGTTGCCACCTGTTTCTTTTTCCTCATTTCTCAGATATGTCTCACTTTTCATGATAATTAATTGTGAATACTGTTTCTGTACTTATGTGATGCTGCTGCTCATTTGGGTTTTCATTTTCTGTGGTGATGGCTGCATAGAACATTAATTCTGTTCAGTGCACGAGACTTATTTCTTACTCCTAGTACCAGTTAATGAGTAAATGAGACACTTCTAGTTACCCTTTTATGCTCTTAGAATATCTGATGTGTGGCACAAGCTCAAAACAAATGACCCATTTCTTATTACTAGATGTTTAAAATACACATGTAAGGTTCTTCTATATCTTAAGTAATTTTGTCTTTTGACATGTAAAATGTGTTCTGACAATGAAACATTAAATCAGCAATCAACTGATTCAAACAAGTCTCTTATCTGTGAGACACCAATAAAGTACTTTTTGCGTATTGCCTCCAATTAAAAGAACTTTATGTACCATATTTTGCACAGAATGTGTTCTTTTACACTTTGACACTCTTAAGGACAGCCACAAAAGTTAATATAACATAAAACCCAAAAGTAGCTTAATGAAGAAAAAA
Source organism: Melanocharis versteri (assembly GCA_013397845.1). Lineage (NCBI taxonomy): Eukaryota > Metazoa > Chordata > Aves > Passeriformes > Melanocharitidae > Melanocharis > Melanocharis versteri. The sequence goes on along the minus strand of VZTG01007356.1, from coordinate 66,363 downwards.
AGCTTTCAGTTGAGAATTGAATATTAAATTGAATTTACTGTTGAGAGGGAGGAGATGTTGAGGACCCCTCATCTCTCTTCTCTTCAGTGGTAGTACTGGTACTGGGTTTCTTGGCAGCACTACAGTTACTTCTGAGATGCAGAGAAATCCCAAACTTCACTAAAGAAGAAAAGGAAAGCACTAAAACATCTCCAAAAATGAGACATTGGTCCAAGCCACCCCAGCATGCAAGGTCCTTGTGGAGAATGGAAAGAGATGCTCCTATGTTCCCCCATGTAGTAGATCCAAGTCTGGAGAAGGCGGGCATTCAATGCACTGATTGAAAGAAAGGCTCATAGTATGAGTGAAAATAACTGATAAAGTGACATCATAAAATTGAGACTATGTATGACACAAGAACGAATGGAAGGAAGATAGAAAAATAACACGAGAAAAGTAGTTTTAATTAGCATAACTTGTTTCTCAGATTGTTGAAGTGCTCTAAATCATAGAATAATAGAATGGTTTGTGTTGGAAGGGACCCTAAAGATCATCTTGTTCCAAGAACCCTGCCATGGGTAGGGACACTTTCCCCTCGACCAGGTTGCTAAGAACCCCATCCAACCTGGCCTTGACCACTTCCAGGGATGGGGCATCCGCAGCGTCTCTGGGAAACCTGTTCCAAGGGCTCAACACCCTCTTTGTAAAGATTTTTTTCCTAATACGCAATCTAACCCTACTCTGTGTCAATTCAAAGCCATTACCCCTTATTCTGTCACTACAAGCCCTTGTAAATAGTCTCTCTTCATCTTTCTTGCGGGCTCCCTTCAGGTACTGGAAGGCTGCAGTGATAAAGGATTTGCTGCAGCTATAATTTTGTACCTTTAGTGCTGACACTGACGCATTTGTAGCCATTTTTGATGTAGCGGCTGGTGCAACAACTGGGAGCTGTCCCATTTCCTGACCCTTAATTCCACACTGCTGATCCAGGCAGACTAAAGGTGTCTTCATTAATGCGGTAAATACGTGTTCTGCTCTTCGGAGCAGAGTTAGTACTAGACTGAGATATGAACTGGAGAGGGAAAAGTGCAATCAGGAATCACCACAATGTCAAGCTAATCAAGGTTACAGTCTTCCAATAAAAGAGCTAGTGAGTTGAAAATAACCTTGGTGTGAGCTAGTCAAATTTTTTTAAGCTAGAGTTTATCCCTCTTATCCAGTGATGTGTTCATGTACCAACAGGAACAGAACAGAAAGAACTAGCTAAACAAATTATATGAGCCCTGTATCTTCCTCTACTGCAGGTAGGCAATGCCAGCTGAATATTAACTTGCTGCATGTATTTCTGAAGAACAGAACACCTTCTGCACTACACCATGGAGAGCACAGAATAGTTTACATCACCCAGGGCTTCTGAGCATCTTCAGTTTTCTTATCAGTGGTCATTTTTACACAGAAGTCTGTAGTAAACCTGTGAAAGATAGAGAGTGACAATGGATTAATTTATTTATTTGGCCTAATTTTAGTTCATTTCAAACTTGTTTCTAAAATTAATTTTTGAACATTTAAACAAGTCCTGTTAAGGATCTAATATTTAGCAGTAAGCTTGAAATTTCAGCAGTCTTCATGTAATACCTAAATAGCGTAAGCATACTATGGTATGAATTTACCTGATATACTTTTGCTCCCTAGAGACATCTGCTGAGTTTACTCTGTTTAACCTTCACTTTGTGAAGAGCAATTGTTTGGAACCTCATCTTGTAATATCTAAAGTCTTCTGCTATTATCTCCATCTTCTTCTCTATGTTAAAAGCAAATGATTTCTTAGAAGTATTTGTCCATTTTCACCTAAAAAGTGTGATGACTTTGACATTTGCTGGCTGTCAGATGCCCACTCAGCTGTTTTCTTTCTCTTTCTCTTTTTCCTCAACAGGGCAGGGGGAGAAAATAAAGTGAAAACTTGTGAGTCAACAGAAATGTAGGGAGGTTCCTTCCCTGTTATTGCTATCACAGACGAAATAGATTTGACTTGGGGAAATTAATTTGTTTTTGCTAACTAAAAATAGAGTACGATAGTGACAAAAAAATACAAAACTGAAAGTACCTGCCTCCTCCCTCTTCTCCTTTTTTTTCCCAGACTCATCTTCACTCCTTCATTCCTGACTCCTTTGCCTCCTCACTCTGCCCTTAGTAGTCCAGGATGGTGGGTTTGGGGGTTGTGATCAGTCCATGTCTGTTCCCCTCTGCTACTCCTTTCTCTTCACACCTTTCCCCTGTGCCTGCAGGGGTCCTTTCACGGGCTGCAATCCTTCAGGATAAACCTCCTCCACTGTGGTTTCTTTCCAGCGGCTACAATTCTTCAGGAGCTGCTCCAGTGTGGGTTCTCCTGCAGGGAAGTTTCCTTCAAGGAAAAACCACCTGCTCCAATGCATGGTCCTATATGGATATCTGTTGTGGCTTGGGCTTTGCCAATGGCTGCAATTATTTAAAGTAATCTTTTGTGGTCTACTTTTGTGTACATGAAAAATAATATTAATTAAAATTATATAAACCTCTTCTTTCCTCAGCTAAATAGTCCTATCACTGGAGAATGCTTGTGGATCTTCTCAAAGCACTGTCCAAGTACAACTGGCTTGCGATAGTGGAGAGGTGTAGTGAGAGGATTAAAAAGTGCTCTGGCTAGAGGATTGCCAATCCAAAATTTGTGTGAGTGAAAGTATCAGATTATGAATTTTCTGTAAAATCAGGATTTTTTTAAAAATTACCGCCTTATAGACCTAGCTTTGGAGCAGATAAAAGCCCAGACTTTTCATCTAAATTTAAGATTTAAAAAAAAAATCAGCAGCATCTTGGAATAGTGACAACGCATTGCTTTTTGGCTTACTTATGAAAGATTTACTACGATTCAGAAAAATGATAATTAAGTATAATTCACATTTTTTATGACTGTGTTAATCTAAATATTGTATTGCACAATCATTCTAGTATTTGTATTTAAATAACTCCAATACATTTATTTGAAGTCTTTTATTTTTCATGTCTCCCTTCTATGCCTTGAAGTTGTCTGTAGCTCACTTTGATGGTGCAGTGATCTCTGCTGTCTGTGACCTGAGGGAACATCTGGAGCTGTCAGGGGAGGTTTAGGTTGGATATTAGAAAAAGCTTCTTCACCCAGAGGGTGGCTGAGCACTGGAACAGGCTCTTCAGGGCAGTGGTTACAGCACCAGCCTGACAGAGTTCAAGAAGTGTTTGGACAACTCTCCCAAAGACGTGGTGGAATCCTTGGAGTGTCCTGTGCAGGGCCGGGAGTTGGACTTTGATGCTTCTTGTGGGTCTCTTCCAACTCAAGATTTTCTATAGTTCTGAACTTCCAGAGCATTTATTTATAGAGATATTTATGTATTTCTTATGGGCATTTCTGTAATTTTGAACAAAAAAATGTCATTCTCTGAATATTGCTTTATGCCTTCTTGCACATCTACCTCAGTAAGTTAATACATGCCTTCAAAAGAGTGCATTAACTTACGCAGATTGTTCCATCCACAGGCTTAATTTAAATGATGGACACAGATTGAAAAATATATTCCAACTTTTAGTCAGAATAATTCAATAGCTAGCAGATATCACACATGTTACACTGTTGGGGACATGTCTCAGCAGGGACATGTCTGTACATTTGTAAATTCATATGCCAAGGTATTTGAATGCTGATTTGGCACATTATGGAGGGACTTCAGTCCATTAAAGAAAAGAAAAGAAATGAAAGAAAACCCCACGCATCAGGACATGTTGCGGTGATTCAAAGATCACTTTCCCTACCTATTTGAATTATGTTAGTCCCTGCAGCCTAGCTGGCTTTTCTCCCCTGCATTGTGTACCGGAACCTTCTCTGCCGCAGAGTTCCTCATTGGCTCCTTGCTGCCCCTCTCCTCGCCCTGCTACTGTTACTGGTTCATGTGCTGTCAGTCTGCCTGCGTGCTGTACCCCAGTTGGTGTGTTCCCGGGTATCCCCCGCCCCTCTCCCCCGGTATAAGATACTCTGTAACACCCCGCTCCTGCCTCTTCGATTCCCCCCCGCTCCTCGCTCCCGTGCGGGGGAAATAAACCCCTGCTTTTCACCACCGAGGAGTCCCTCCGCCTCTCCTTTCTCTCCAGCGCCTGTAACACCGGAGAGCTTCTCGGACCCTGGGTGCGATCCCGAGAGCTCTCCCGCTCTGGAACTGAGCCAGCCGAGCCCGGACCGGCGGCGGGAAGAACGCGCTGCTCTGCCCGCCCGGCAGAATGAGGCACCCCCCGAGAGGGTCGGGCGAGCGACAGCACCGCGTTAAGGACAAATGATTTGAGTACTATATGCCTCATGCTATTATAAAGAGAAATCACATTCTTTTCCTTTGGGCAAATTACAGTGAGATTTCAACACACTAAAAAGAAAGAACATATAAATAGAAATATGAATAGTGGATTTCACTTACAGTAAATTCTGTATGTCAAAATTTAAACGTCAAAGTCAGGCACAGAGAAACAACTGCTTCCCTACAGTGCAGCACCAGCTATTAGAACTGAAATGAGAGGCTACAGTAATGTAATTTTTCAATTCTTTGGCTAGAACTGAACATTCGTTTGGTAAAATTTCATAAAAACCTCTTATTTCTTTTGTATTTCGCCTGAAGAGAATAAATAGTGAAGTTTTGAGAGGAACAAGTAGTATATAAGCTCAAGTTTTACCTGAAACTTTGAAATAATACTGAAATGACATAACTTTATCCATTTAAGTATTTTAATTTATAAATTACAATTATTCTGCATAAATGAGTGCATTTAAAATACGTTAATTGAATTTGTACCTGACGCTTATTCTCTGAGCCACCAGAGACAGTTTTGTTCTTGCTGTGCATTAGAGAAAAGTCTCTTTATCGTTCTACAGACACACGTTTGCACAATGCAAGGAATTCTTCTGCAATATAATGTAGCTAGATCTCATGTCCGTGTCCTCCAGCATCTTGAAATACAAAAGCTCCAATGAAACGTGGTCCATTAGAAGGTTTAGCCAAAGTTTCTGTTGCAGTCTGGCCATCTCCCACTGGTAGTCTTGGAAAGTCATAATTACAGAAATGTTGGTTGAAGAAGCTTTGCCCAATCCCATCTGCACCTCTCCCAGTTGAATTAGTGGCCATTTCTCCTTGTTTTATGGGATGTCACTTTGAAGAAACATTTGATTCCATCAACTCTGTGACTCCCTTCAGGAGGAAATAGGCTGCCCTTAAATCCGTCTTGAGCCTCTTCTTTGCAAACCCAAAACGCTCAACCTCCATGCGCCAGGAATGTGCTCTAGGCCTCCTTCCGTATTTTTCATTGATTTTAAACAACATTAAGAACTTCAGTGACCCTTCTAATGTCAGATTTTACTAGGGCCATAATAGGCAATCCCCACAGAAAGGCTATCTCATCTCTGATAGTGTATTTATTCACAGAGTGCCATAAAAAAGCCACAGAGCACAGACTCATATGGCAGCCCAGGAAGATATTCTCACCTATTGCATGAAAATTATTCCAACATTGAAAAAAAGCACCTCTTAATGATCAACTTGTGAAAAGTTATAAGGTATATAGAACTACATGGTAAGCTATAAAGAAATCTGTCTTCGAACAGTTGTTTTTAACCAGCTAAATGAGCTCACTGACATTGATATTAACTAAAGTGGGTATTAAAAATATTTATTGTTGCAAATTAGAATGGAAAAAGTATGAAATTCGTAAAATGATGAAAGGTCAAAAAAGAATGGTATTTTAAAGTCTTATTTATAATAATGTCTTCGATATATCTGAAAATTATTAGTTTGTACTGATTATTCAATTCAAATGAAATAAATAGCTGTGAAGATCTTTTGCACACTATGGTAAAGAAAGAAAAGAAACTAATTGTATAGGTAGTTCCACAGGAGTATAGATTGCAAATTGTTTTCACAGGTGTATGATAGAGTCCTGATCTTAAGGTATTAGCTATTTTTAAGGATAAACATAAATAAATTAGGAGAGAAATTGCAAGGCAACTCGGATGTAGCTGAAATTCTTACGGCTCAAGCAGTCAAACATATGTGATATGAGATCCTTTTCAGTAAATGGGATCAAAGATTTATCAAATATTAACTCAAATCTTTTCTGTAAACCAGAGCTAGCTAAGCCCTCTTGAAGAAATAGTTTTTCATTCACTTTCCTCTTTCTGATCATAATTATTTCAATGAATGCAACCACTGTACATAATGACTTGAAACAAACCTACTTACAAATGCAGTTTGTCCGTTTATTCATTATTACTTCATTTCTTTTGTATTTGATGTGCCAAAATCATGTGGTCCTGTTTATGCTTGTCAATCTCCTGAAACGTTTGAAATGAGAATAAGTATTTATGAATAGCAAATACCTCAATTTGCATATCAATGTGGTTATTTGTACAGAATAGAGCTATTCTCCACGTGCTTGGGTAAAAAAATCACTGTACTCATCAGCGTCCTGTGTCTACCTGCCAACCAATGAGGCATATAAATGACTCAACAAGTACAGGAAGCTGCATTACCCTATGATTAACAACTGACTCAGAGGCAGGATAAGAGGGCATGAGACTTCCTCTTCCCTCAGTTTTGCTTTTGCCATAATTTCCATGTTTGAGATCAAGCAGTGCAAAGAAGAGCAGAAACCACTTGCTAAGGTCAGATCAGAAACAGCTATTTCTGGGTTCTTTTGCAGTTTCCCCATTTTCCCTGCTTAGGCATGTAGGATCTCCCTTCGTCACAGTTTTGGACGGAATGACAGCTCCAGTTGCCTGTGGCAGTGGAAACCTTGGAAGCAGGGCTGCGCTTCAGAAAAGAAAGAACAAAAAGCAGTCTGGGAATTGACTGTTGCTTTAGGTTCAGTAGAATTGAACCAGAATTAACAGCTTCCAGCATGTACAGGAATTGAATATTCACAGATGTGAAGTAGTTGTTGTGGTTATACCTTGTGAGCAGGGTACTTAAAGACTGAGTAAAAAAATGAGCTGCAGCTGGTCCACACTTGGGAGATGTTTTACCTTCTGTGCTTTGGATAGTGATGGATATGATGCCTAACTGGAGACAGAAAGGCTGGGTCATTTGTGAACTGGAGAATTCCTGAGGAACAAGAAATTCTCATGAGATTATCCTTGCCTCATTCTAGTCTGTATCTAGAATGAGATAAGGATAACCTTGCCAGAAAATCTTACCTCTTATTTTTGTAAAATAAGGGGTTTAATGTCATATGTGCAAATATTCATAGGCATTTCCGAAGAGGAAAGGAAACCATATCTCCCATCTGTGAAATTACTGTTTTAGTAGATAACAAGGAATCTGATTTGGCAATGAATCTGCCACACTGTATTTCAAAGAACTCTGATTTACACATGCTCATTATTTACAAGGTAGGAGGGAGGGGTAGAATTAAAAGAAACCTTTTTAACCATAGGTGTATACACCAGCCAATGTAATTAAGAAATACGAAGGAGATGATAATAAGTTTCCTTCACAAAGATTAGTATTTCTTTACTATGATTCTGCATTTTCAAATGATTTGCTCTTCAAAAACTATGAATTATCACCAATGGGAAAATAATATTAGATAAAATAACACTTGCACTCTCACCTAAGATTCAATTTCATGTCTAATTGGCTGAAATGGGAGGCATTACTTTAAACATACAGCATGAATAAAAGCATGCTAAGAATGACTTTATAAGAGCTCTTCAATTTGCTCTACAAACTGCCATGGTAAAGTTCATATGAAATGTTTTATTTCTAGCAACCTCTACTCTTAGTAAACCAGCCTAGAAATATGAAAGCCTCCATACAATAAATATGGATGTTTAGGATCTTGAGAAAATTATTCCATACTTACTAAGCTTAGGAATCATGCAGTAGGTTGACCTTCAAGAATATGGCTTTTTTAACCATTGTATTACAAAAAATTTAGCTCTATAATATCACTGCTGGCAAAAAGAAATGAAGTAACAGTGTACACGTGTGCATGTACACACACCTGCACACTATGATACATGTGTGTAGCACATACACTAGTGAGCAACCCTATTTTCCTTTCGAAATACAGCATTCAAGGAACTACAAGACAAAACCAGTATTTATTCAAACAGTCCTTTTAATAGGCTGGAGACTGGACAAATAATTTAGAAAATAAGGAAAAACAGAGGCCATGTAACATAGGGTGGTTTTTGGGAGGACATGTTTTCTGGATGCACTTCGGTTATGCATCCATTACCTTTATCCTAAGTTCAAGAACCTTCATAGTTTGAAATCACAAACCGGTTCTCCTGTTGGGTGCAGTTTATTTTTCTTTTTACGCTTTCAAAATTGAAGGTCGGACTCAGTTTTAGAACTCAGTTTTTCTCATATAAGAAAAGCATCTTTTGATCTGATTATTTCTAGGCTGCTTGGAATCTTTTGCCCACCTATTTTTTAAGCTCTAGCTCTGGAACTTCTGGGGTATTCAGATCTCAGTGTCTCATTTCTTGAGCTATGTAATTCCCTCTTTCTGGAAGATGCTTTCTCTTGCCTGTTCTTTATTCACCTTTAGTAGCTGCCTATATGTTTTCCTCATTAGAGAGATTAATTCATACCAGTAAAAGCTTAATTTCTGTTATGTTTGAGGAATCTGCTCCTTCACCCCAGCCAGACCTCACTGGCACTACAGCAATCTGGGTCCTCTATTTGACTGCTCAATTGCTTCTCTCATTTGTCAAGCCCAAGTGTTATGGTGAGAACTGACTGGAATCCAGCCTTACCTCTTTAGATTTGAGGGAAGCAAAAACAATTGAAACAATTAAACTCTGTGAGTCAGATGGACTGTGCAGGAATTAGTTTAAACCTGTGGGTGAAGCACCAGAGATGGATTAAACGAAGTACTTAATTAGAGATATTAGGTAAGAATACATGCAGAGTCACTCACTATGGCTTAGCTGACAAGTGGATTTTCCATAATCTGTAGACATGGATATTTTAGTTTGGTGTCCATCAGCTTGAGCTAAGTAAACGTTTGGAAATATTCAAATGGTTCAGCTGCTTTGAAAACATTTTTATTTTGAAAAAAAAGTGTGGGATATTTTCTTTTCTGTTTAGTTTCCATAAATTGTTGTTATGAGTAAAGGTATTTCTGAAAAAGTAACATTCTGGCATCAAGAGAAAAAACCCCCAAACATCTCATTTTTATACCAGTATGGGTGGACTCATCCATACATTTACAGTATTTGTACAGTACTACTGAAGCTTTCCAGATATATCTGGAATGTTGGGGGCAAAAAAAAAAAGCTTAAAATATGTAATCCTCATTGTAGAAAAAAAACCAAGAGGACGATGGTATGCTGGGAATCACTGCAAAAGGCAGTAAAAAAACCAGTCTGTATTATAGAACAAGTAAGAAGAATCCAAAAAATCCATTGAATTGTAAGTGACAAAATCATGAAAAGAATATACTACAATAAACTACAAATACTGTAACAGGTAATTACTGCATGCAATTATTGGTGATGTAATTTTTCTGCTAAAAGAACATACGAACTAGTACAGTGACATCCCACTACATAATGTTATAAATATCAAAAAACAGTCTGAGAATAATAAAAATTCTACTTTGTAAGTACATAAAATAAACCCACATAGAGGTTTACAAGACATTAAGTTCCATATAGTAAGTTCAAAAAGGAAGGTAAACCAAGTTTGTAGACTCCACAGGGTCAAGTGCTGATATGTTGCAAAGGTGCCTGCATGGAATGTGGTTAACACCAAAACCACATAGGGTAGCTTTAATATATAACGTTTGGTTGGATTTCTTTCTCTCTTCAGAGGTACCACTTTGAAGACACAAAAGATTTATCATTTTTGAGTGTTTTTAGATAGGGCAAAGGGAGAAGATGAACAAGTGTTGAAACTTGAGAGCAAAACAGTTCCTCCCATAACCTACATATTATTAATTTAAAAAAAGGTATTTTTAGTTTTCAGNTGCAATAAACCCATTCCTGTTTCACCCCGAAGAGCTGCCTCCAGCCTCTTGCCTCGTTCCCGCGCCTTTGCCACCGGTAAGACAGTGGACCCTGCGTGAGTTCCCGCTGTCTTTCCCGCCAGGCGACACCCCGGCTTCCCGCCGTACCGGGCAGCGGTTTGGTTATAACGTCGGTCTCGGCAGTCCCCGGGCGAGCTAGCCGGCAGCCTGAGGGACGGAGCCGCGTTACAGGGATGCACAAAATGCTAGAAAATATATTCTATTCAAATGAGCATAGCAAAAAGATCATTCAGGAAAGACCAGTGTTGGTCCCATCATGCTATCTGAAATGTTTATAAAAGTACAGCCAGTCAGAATACTGCTTTAATTTATAGAAATAATAAATTAGAAGTCTCTGAAATTCTTTGGGAGAAATAAGGTAATTTTTTTCTATGCTTTATAAAATATGCATTTTATACTTCTATTTATTGCCTATGGTAAAACTGATCATGACATACAAATATCAGAGAAAGAAAATATTTCTTTCTTTCTAGATACACCATAAATCTGGTTCTGTACCATAGGTTTGATATTTCTCATTTCAGAAGTATACCACTGTATTTCATCTCATTGCTTTTTATTCAAATCTGTCTTGTTCAGCAGTTGCCCCTCCTACTTTTCAAATGCATTTCTTGACCTCTAGATGTCTGGTAAATGAGAAATTTCTCTTTTATCTATATATCTATATCTATACCTATATAATCTTGAAAAGCCTGACTTTTAACCTTGTAGGATGAGATTCTGAACAGATGACTTCAGTGCCTAAAAGTTAATGTAAGTCTTCAAGTTCTGAGACACAGAAAAAACACTTTCTGCAACAAACATGCTCTGGAAGACACATAAAAATTCAACATAGTCATAGAATAACTTGCATTGGAAGGACCCTTGGCTAGTTCCAATCCCCTTTCCATGGACAGGGACACCTTCCACTCACCATACTGCTCCAAGCTGATCTCAAGCACCTACAGGGGATGGGTCATTCAAGTCTTCTCTGGGAAACCTGTTCCAGTGCCCCACCACCCTCACAGGGAAAAATTTCTTCCTAATATCCAAGCTAAACCAGCACTCTTTTAATTTGAAGCCATTCCTACTTGTCTTATCACTACACACCCTTGTAAAAAGTCGCTATCCATCTCTTTTTTAGGGCCCCTTCAGGTACTGGAAAGGGCAGTAAGGTCTCCCCAGAGCCTTCTCTTCTCCAGGCTGAGCAACCCCAACTCTCTCAGCTCGTCTTCATGGAGAGCTGCTCTGATGATTTTTATGGCCTCCTCTTGACTCATTCCAACAGGTCCATGTCCTCTTTTTGTTGAGGGTCCCAGAGCTGAACACAGCACTCCAGGTGGGGTGTCGTGAGAGTTGAGTAGAGCGGCAGAACCCCATCTTTTGACCTCCTGTTCACAGTCCTTTGGATGCAGCCCAGGACAGGACTGGCTTTCTGGGATGCGAGCACATATTGCTGGCTCATGTTCAGCTTCTTGTCTGCCAACACATCCCAATATTTCCCCTCAGGGCTGATCCCAGTTCATTTTCTATCCAGCCTATATTTGTGCTTGGTATTGCCCTCACCCAGGTGCAGAACCTTTCACTTGGCCTTGTTGAACTTCACGAGGTTCACACAGACTCACCTCCCAAACCTCTCCAGGTTCCCCTGGATCCATCCCTTCCCTCCAGTGTGTTGAACCCACCACACAGATTGGTGTCATCAGAAAACCTGCTGAGAGTTCCTCGATCCCACTGTCCATGTTCCCAAAAAAATATGTCTGCATAAACATATGAATTTTCCATAGAAATAAGAGACAAATCCAGAGAACAGTGAGGGTTTTGTCACAAGTACCACTTGTCAATAATTGAAATGCTTTTGGGTCAGGCTCAATGCTATGTTTAGCAACTTCTACGGAATGGATGAATTGCCACCGTCAGACAGCAGTATGCCAAATGAGGAACTTCATGCCTCAGTAGTCACAGATTTATAATAATGCAAGAAAATGCAGTTATTCTGGAAATAATTTTTCTGTCAGTAAATATGGCAAAGTTTAAGTAAAATACAAAGGATACAGAGTACACCATTAAATTTCATTTTAAAATTTATTGACTTATGTATTCATAAAACAATGAATATATCTATTTATACATCTAAAATTTTGGATCTGCCTTAAAAATCCAATTATTCAAATCCATGTACTGTACAGTAGAAACAATGAACCCTTTAATAGATTTTATTCAATTTTTTAAATAGTAGGGCCTGCTAAGAATAGCAGAAAAGATGGAGAAATTACCTTACAAGAGGTAGCTGTAGTGTCTCTATAATGTAAGAGTAGAGCTGGCCAGCAGGTACAAAGAATTCCCAAGTAACCAACACCGTCCACCCAGCCTTGACAATGCTTCAGAATATTGTTCCTCTAGGAGTCAATGGTAGATTCAAAATGCTTGGAAATGCATTAAGGACCTTTGTTTTCATGAGCAGTTTTCCATTTTGAGCCTAGTAAAATGAAGATATGGAAGACATAGTTCATGCATCAGACTGAAGGATTAACACAATGGAGGGAAATGGGTCATGTCTCATAAAAGACAAGAGGCACAAAAAATAATGGGTATACATTGTTTTTTGACACATTCAGAGTTGAAATCCATGAGACAATTTATGCAGTGGCTTCACAGTTGGAATCCTCTTTTTCCTCTCTCTCACAGATGGTGTAGAGAGACAGTCACATACAAGCTACACTCTCTACTGCACCTGATGCCTCAGCAGGTACAGTCATGGTGTGCTTCATTCAAAGGTACTGAGTACTCGTGGGCTGCCAGGCAGCTTATGTTCTTCAACTTGATTAGTCTGGAAAAGATACTCTTACAAATCTGTTAAATGAACAAGAATTATGCTGTCTCCTTATTGACTTGGGAAAACCTGCTTGCCCATATTTTGATTGACATACTTTCGACATCGTTTTGGTAGTTAATGCCGTAAATTATTTAGAACACTGAGTTTCAACGGCCCGTAATCTTTATCAGCCATTTCAAAATATGTGTTCTCTAGGGATTAGGGAAGGAAAACTTGTGTTCAGAAGTCTGAGGTCTGCACGAAAAGTATAATTTTAGTCCTCTGGATCTACTTCAGATAGCTCAGGACATCAGTCCTCACTTACGCCCACCTTAGGACCTACTTAGACCTGTCATTGTCCTTATCTCCTGGTAAATGAAGCTATCCATTTTGCTAATCCTGGTGCCATCTCCCTTGCCATTTTTGCAAACCTTTTCTTTCCCTCTCAGAGAAAATCATTGCTTTTTTCCCTGCCCAGTCCTGACAAACAGCTTGATTCATTTGCCAGTTCTGAAGAGAGCTTAGGCTCGACTTTTCATGCTGTCATTTCATGACTGATGCTGTCAGCACATGCAGAGTGTTGATATCCCTGCCATACATCTTTGCTTTTGGGGACTGAGGCATTGTAACTTCACTGGGTGCTTTGAAGAAGTGCAGGTGAAAGATGACACTGGATTGGAGAAAATCCTTAGCTATTTTAAACTGCAGATTTCAGAGTGTTACTACATGAAGTGATGATCTGGGATATCAGGGGGCAGGGCTACACAATCTGGTCTTTGCTGAGTTCTCTTCCCATAGGCCAAAAAAACCCACAAAAAGAGCAAACAAACAAAATATCCTGAAAACAAAACCAGACCCACAAACCTTCTTACAGACAATCATTGTGATTGTTTTTCTCCTTTCTAAGCATTTTTTCAGGTCTATATGGACTTATGAGGAATATGCTTAACTTCATAGCTACCCCTTTATTTTTGCTGTTATCCAATTTGGAGAACATATTAAAGCTAACAGCTTCACTTCTCTCTCTCTGCATCTGACATAAACTTGAACCTTAAAGTACAGGAAGATCTGTCAGGTTTATTGGGTTTTGCTTTATCCAACTTGTGCCTATGTTAAGCATAAAATGAGAACTGCGCATGCAACGTACAAAATGAGAATTAAGGTTATTTAATACAATGAAAAAATGCCAAGGATCTGATAACGGGTTCTTTGCATAGCCTAAGAAAATAGATTAGTTGAAGCATTTTCTTCTCATGTACTTCCTGGAATTTCCAAAAACTAATTTGTCAGCAGAATAGATCAATATACCCTAGTAAATGAGTTTACTAATCCTTCTTATGATACTGAAATGGATGTTGGTGTTATATTTGGCACTACATTTTAAAAAATATGTTTCTCTTTTACTGAAGTGTGAGGAGCTTTAGCTTTTGTTATCCTAAGTGATATGTATATCCTGAATTATAATAAATGGCCTTAAGTTTTTCTCAATTATGATCTAGAGTAATACCATAAATCTTCATAGTACTGATTAGTCTCACAGAGCTGAATTTACCTTCAGTGCAAACATGTGCTGTGAAAGGAGCTGGGAGAAGCCTTCAAGATAATGCTGTAATTACTGTGTATATTATTAGATGCTGGATATTTTTCAAATGTATTACAAAGAACCATATTAAAGAGAGGGACCTTATGGGCAAGAAAGGACTTTATTGTCTTATGTATAGCACAAACTCCATCATAATCATTGCTGAAAATAAAACTATATACCTCCAGCATAGAAGCCAAACACATAAATATAAATCTTCTTTGATACATAGATCTTCAATGTAAAGTAAGGTATTTGCTTTTTTGTCCAATGTATTTTTTTTATTTGTTTCTTTGCTTCAGTCTCTTTCTGTGCAAATTAGCATTCTTTCTGTGCAAATTACAGCATTCCAGAAATCTATACCAGAAGAACACTAACCTCTACAATCTCACCAATTATATTGATTTAAATATATCCCGCTGTTACCTTCTTTGCCTTACAGGTTTTACATGTATTGCTATCTGTAATCATTCAGAGCCTGTCTGGTCTTTTAATTCTCAAGGTAAGAGGGAAATTAAATGTAGAATTCCCCATGTAGGTCCATGTAGACAGCTGGAATTCAGCTCCCTGGTTGGAGAGGTATATTAGGGTACCCTGATCTTCTGAGCAGATTTTATGTGAGGGAAGGAGAGGTGCTGGTTTTAGCTTTCAAATTGTCACTGAGAACAAAAGAAGTGAACATGGCTAGTGAGAGAATAGTGCTGTTCCTTTCTGCCCTAGGCCAATTAGTGGATTCTAGGGGGAAGTAAAATATAGTATTTTCTGGTTTAATGTAAAAAACTTCACTCACAGGAAAACTGAAAGACAGAAGATGCTCTCTCTTGCAAGTATGAGGCAGTGCACTGTACAAGGCAATGTAGAAAACCCCAGTTTAGATTTATATCATGAATACCTTTCTGTATTATGCACACCTCCTGCTCATTGAACATTAGACCATTATCACTCATGTAATAAACATTCAGGTTGAATCCACCCTTTTAAACTGAAATGTTGGACACAGCAGAACACAAGCACATGCTGTGCCTTGCTGGCACTCACAAGACACAGTGACTGTATCCGTCCTGGAACACCAGTGCATGTGATAGAGCTTTGCAGAAAACAGAAAGTGTTAAAAAAAGCAGGAAAAATATTTGGACACTTCATCAATTCCCAAATGTTATTTTTACTTCTGTCGACTAATCATTCTGGTGAGTGCCAAGTTCTTGATGGTTGTCTAAGGCTTCTGCATTTTAGTGGATACTCTTAAGGTCTGATCCCAAGCTGGTCTAAAACAGCAGCTCTCTAATGATATAAATAATTTTTTCTAAAAAGCATCTCTGATGACACGTGAATTCCCATGAACACAAGAGTTTATAATTTTAAGAAATAAATTATTAATTATGCTTGAAATAAACTTTAGGAAATATTTTGCTTAGCCACCTGTCTTGATATTTCCTTGAACTAATGAAATGGAAACCTGATTTTGCATCCCAGTAATAAGAAAATAAATGTGATATTAATCCAAATTTTAAAAAAAAAACAGCTTAAAAAGCTGAAACTGAATCACAAGCATATACCTCAGTTGTACATATTTGGTCACCAGTAGAAATATAAGTGCTGTGTTAGCAATATGTTATGATGCAAATGGAAAGAGAAAATCTAGGGAAAGAGAAAACCTGTGTAAGAAAATGCAAAAAAGCTAATACTTTGCTAGTAAAAACAGTTAATATGTGATAATACTAATGATTCCAATTTCATTTTCAGGACTCATCCTAATGGACAGTCTACAAAAACTGAAAGTGTCTCCTCTGTAACGTTACCCATTAGAAGAAAAAAATGGGGAAAAAAAAGAATCCAGGGTGTTTCTTCTTTCAGATGGAGGAATTGGGAAATATAAACTGTCTGCTAAAGTAACTAGAATTGTGAAAGACTAGAAAAAAAACCCCTTTTTTTTCCTGACAGAGGCTTAATATTCCAAACTTTGTAATATTTAACAAACGGACCCATTTAAACTGTGCCAGCCTTAAGGATTGATTTCTAGAATAGAACACGGTACCCTTCAACAAAGCAACAACCCCTCTGCTGCTGTTCTGTGAAACAGGAGAAATTTTGAGTAAAAGAGACTGTTCTAATGAGCTATAAGAGCCATTTTGGTCTTAATGCCAATTTGTTAGGAGATGATTACCAGACTCTGTCAGTGTGTAGCTAAAATGAGTAAATTTTTAACTAAATATATTACAGCTTTTATAAAAGTATTTGAAATGGAATTGTGATGGATCATAAGAATTCATTGGCTAAATCTATTTCTCTCTCTTGAGATAACAGTGCCTTAGCTATACCTTTTTTACTAATTTATGTATGATAATCTTTGTGAAGAACTTCAGTTTTCTCACTGTAGTTGTACTATGTCACAGTAGGAAGAGGGAGAAAATCAGATTATAACCTTCGAGTTAACTAGTTTGTCCCCAGCCTTCTTAGAAACAAGGTCTGAAATTTGTTCCTTTACAAGTGGCTTTACTGCAACGTGTCCCAGAAAAGATGTTCCTACCAAGACTAATTCTTGCCATGTCTTCATTCTTTCATCAATAATCAGCTTTGCCCTGTACCACACTCCTACCCACGCTATAACCAGTTTTCAGTGCTGTGAATAAATTAGATTTCCACTCAATCATTACCTTTCTAAACAAATCAGCTGGTTTGTTGTGGATGCTGAAAGCTTGGTGGCAGAGAGATTTTTCAGTGTCTGCCTGTGTCCGTGAGCATTCTTACTTTCTCACGGAACTAGCTGCAAAACAGCTAGCAGGCTTTTGTAAATAACTTACTTATCATGCACCTGCGAGATGTTTTTTGAACATTGTTATTGCAACCATGGTCTCTTTAGCAAACGTGTGTGTTCTGGATCTAGCCAATAGCCCTGGTGGGTGGTCAGCTAAGATCCAATGGCTTTCCTGTAACTTCGAGTATAAAACTCTACTGTATGTAAATAAAGAAGGGGCATTTCTATCTAGTCGCTCCTGAGTTCGGTTCTCTCCTTCCTCCCCGGGCCGTGTCCGTCATTGCGACAGTTTGTTACGTGGGCTTCCCAGTTAATACACTCCAGAAAACTCATTGGATTAATTCTATACATGTTCCTAAAGGGTATTTTAAGTGTTCATATAGCTTCAGCTTTTACCCTAACTTTTCCTTTGCCTGAATTCTGGTCTTTACTCAAACCAAGAACTTCTGTGCTATCCTATTTAAATCTTTACCTTCTCATGAAATAAATTCATTCCAATCTCTCCTCTTGCCTTGAATTGACAGGTCTTTTAAATTTCCAAGACTCTGACAGAGAGATACACATTTAAAGATAGTAAACTAAGTTTCTCAATGGCACTCAGCAACAAATGGAAATCTGCTCATGCATATACTTGCATATATGAGTCTCTCTCAGCGAGTACACCTCTGTGCCTCGTGCACAGAACTAAATTTCTTGAGAGTTTTAATTCTGTCACATTTCTCACCCTGTTTTATATCTAGTGTTTATGTTTTAATTTTTAAAAGGGATAGTCTCTTCGGTCATAAAATAAATCTAAATATTTGAAAGATTTTTTTTTTTCTGTGCTCACTGGTTTTAATTTTGGACTTCACTGAATATTTAGTAAAAAAATCTGGGGAAGAAAAAGATGCTACACTAATTAGTAATCAGGTCAAATGAAAATATTATCCATAGCTGATACAAGCATGTATTTCAGGTTACAAAATAAGGCAAAGTTCATTTTTCCTTTCCTTAATGGCTAATTATTTATCCTCCCTTATAACTATGCCATCAAGGCATGCTTAACAGTTACAGCCGACTCTCTATTTTTGGGTTAGTTTGTCTATGGGTGACAGCCAAATGTGCACAAGAGATTAAAAAACTCTTCACTCTTTCGTCTTTTGCATTCTTTTTAATTATAACTAAAATAGCATATACTGAAGTGTACTTCAGAAAATAATATTTCATTATTCTTGCCACAAGTTCATTCAGGTGGTTGGTTTTTTCCTTACAAAGTGCTTCTGAGTGAAAACAACTATTTACACTGTATTTTGGGATCATTCTTTTTTTAATAGTCATTCCTTTGCACTGCTTACTAAAGAGACGGTGAGAAAAGCCATGAAAACATCAGTATTATTTCAGGAAGAATTTCTTCATGGAAAGAAGTGTCAGACTTTGGAATGGACTGCCCAGGGAGATGGTGGAGTCATCATCCCCAGAAGTCTTCAAGAAAGTACTTCGCATGGCACTCTGTGCTCTGGTCTGTTTGACAAGGTGGTGATCGGTCAAAGGTTGGACTTGATGATCCTGGAAGTCATTTCCAACCTAAACAATTCTGTGATTCTGTGATTATTGGGTAATTTAGCTGAAAGATGTATGTTGGACACCTTGGACTTTTCAAGAGTCAGATATGTGTGGTTACACATCTAACTAAGACTCTTTAGAAACCTTAGGGCTGGAAACTGAAGGCACATTTAATAATATGAAATGCTGTGCAAAACCACTAGTTTTGGAACATTACCTTCATAGCAGCTAAACTGCTCATTCCCATCCCTTTGTGTTGCTCTTTCTTCACACAATCTGTCACACACTGCCAATGGCATCTGAGAAATGATCTGGAGAAAATTAAAATACTTTTTTTGTTGTTGTTCCTTTCTTTCTTGTAAAGGTGCCATTTTTCTCTAATAAGATTCATAGCCCAGCTATACAAATGGCTCTGTTGTGCTGGTGCAGTGGGATGTGCAGAGCCTAGACAACAACAAACCTTTGAGAAGAATGGAAGTGCTTTAAATCAGTCTTGCCCTGGAACAGAAATAACTGCCCAGGGAAAACTTGCAAATGGAAGTCTCTGGATTTTGGTTGCTGAATCAATTTTAAGCCCTCCATTTTCTATATCCAACACAAGCATCATGCTTGCCCTACAGTGTGTTATATAGAGTTGTGATGTATACACCTTCAAAGCTACCTCTGATAGTCTGGCTACAGAAAAAGTGAAAAAAAGGAACCCACAAAAAGCCCACAGAGAGCAAAAGCCCCAGGTTGATCATTTAGTTGTTAATGATTTTCATTCTCACAGAAGACTATGGAAGCTGACGAGAATCTTAGAGCATTTCTGTTATGGGATGTTCCAAATACGTGTGTTTATTTATTGGAGCTGCTTTGCTGAAAAACTAGACAATGAACTTCCATGTACACAGTGACCATGGTAGCACTGACTAACAGCTGGAATTGATAGTCTTTTGGAGATCTTTTCCAACCCTTATGATTCTATGATTCTAAATCTCTGAAAAAAACCCAGTACCATAAGAGGCAATTTTGAACACGAATTATGTAAGCAGACACAGATGAACTTACTGAAAGAAAGTAAAGCATTTTTTATCTGCAATTCAAAATTTCTAAAGAGGTTAGGATAGGCCAAAACCACCCCCAAAATCTAAACACTTCACTTTAAAAAAAAAACCAAACTATTTATTTTATTGAGTTTGAAGTTCTCTTCTACATCATTGTACAGATATAGGAAAAAGGTCAAGGGAATTTAGACATGGTGGCATTGTGGCACTTTCCATTTGCTTAGCATTCAAGTCAGTTTTTCCTCAGCATCAATCAAAGACAAAGAGACTTGGAAGCTGATAGAAGTGGAAAAGTACTTTCTGGCCTCAGGCATTTGTTTACTAATCGTACAGTGTTGTTCTGTGAAGTGATTCACTTCTAGTGGGTGCTTAGCTGTGTGGACCAAAGGCAAAGAAAAAAAAAGAGAACAGTTTGTGTTATATTTATTCCAGTAGCTCCGCATGTAATACTCATAGACAGATCTTAATTTATTATAAATTGTGATTACCACACTGAAATCAAATGAGTGATGTCCAATTACATCATCAGCGCATCTTATCCTATTTTTATTTATCCTTAATTTGGGGGATTTCTCAAGTAAATAATATTAAGGGTATCTGTACATGTTATCTACAGTGTCTTGTGGCTAAACTATTTAGATAAGGAGGAAATTTTAATTTCTGGGGATTGTGAATAAATAGAATAAATTGCTATGACTGCCTTTCATACCACTGCTATGATTTATTGCTTTAGAGAACATTTAAATTGCTTTGATTAGCTTCTGATGTTCTGGAGACTTGACAACCTGTGACCAATTTTAACTTCCACTTTTCTTGTGTCATCCCCATAGCGTCATCCCAGGCCTGTCCACTTGATGAGACCATCCAAAGGCAAGGTTTATGTGCAGCCTGCTTAACAGGAGTTAAGCAGACCAGGTTTGGCACCAAGAAACTGTTTTTGTGTTGACAGACAGCTCATTCTACTCATGGACTAGTCCTAGGCATAACCTGGGAGGTCTCCCAGCATTCAAGTCTCTGAAAATTATTTCAACTGAAGTATTTTACCAATCAGTTTTTCCATTTTTTTTACTCTGCAGGATATATACCCTTCTTTGTCCTTTTTTTCCCCATAGTTATTGCTCATTATTGTACAATAAAAGTATTATCTCCCTACCTTTTAAGATACTCCCTATCATGTCTGTCTCTGAATTATATCTATCTTTGTCTATGCAAAGAAGTATTACAGACATCAGGCTGCTTAAATTATTGTAGCATATTTTCTGAGAGCTCTGGCATCAGGCTAAGTGCACTTTCTACTTCATGAACCAACCAAACAGCTCTGGGTGCGCTAAAAGTTCATACTAATCACATCCACATGTAACACTGTGTAAACTTATTTTCACCAATATAAAAGCACTCTGCACTTAAAGCACTGCAACATAATGCATAGCCATGATCTTGTTAAAAAAAAAATAAATCCTTTCATTCTCATTGACTGCTTCTCAGAGAGGGGAAAGGTATATTCCTTGTTATGCATAATTACTTTGTGTACACTATTTACGTAGGAAGCATCATGGAGTATGTGTTCAGGTCAGCAGAACTTTTTAAACACTTTGTTTTGAACTGTAAATTTGCTAGATTTGATTTAAGCACAGAGGGTCATTTGGGAAACTTGAAGGAAAATCTAATGAAACAATTTTGAAAAATGGTGACCTTTTCATCAGTGGGATATATACATATATATACATATGCATATAATGCTGTATTTACACCTTATTTATCCAGTTTCTGCTGAATGGGGGGGTTCTGTCTTTGAAAATACTTCTGTTCTAAACTATTTGCTCTCACCGACATAACTCAAGCATATTTTCCATCGTCAGAAAATATTTTTGCCTTCCTTGAAAAAAAGTTAACATATTTTAAAAAATCAATTCAAATTTCTTGAAGAAGAATTGGAATTTTCAGTGAAAATCA
Source organism: Melanocharis versteri (assembly GCA_013397845.1). Taxonomy (NCBI): domain Eukaryota; kingdom Metazoa; phylum Chordata; class Aves; order Passeriformes; family Melanocharitidae; genus Melanocharis; species Melanocharis versteri. The sequence goes on along the minus strand of VZTG01007356.1, from coordinate 44,632 downwards.
GTATTTTCCATTAAGTTTTTATTGTTAGTCAGTCAATCACACAATGCTAAACAACTTTGGTTAAAAGTTTTCCATGACTTGACCCTCATAATATATAATAACACGTAAGTGAAGACCTTATTTAGCAGACAACATAGATATATTCATTTTGGTTTTGAGGAAGTACATTTATCTTCCCCCTTTCAATCACAGAATACTTCCTTTCAACAGCTTAATTTCTCTTTTATTTCTGTTTTGGTTGGTTTTGTTTGTTTGATTTTTTGTTTTGTTTTGTTGGGGTTTTTTTTGGGTTTTTTGTGATTGAATCAATGTCATCTGCAGAACACAGAGCTTTACATCTGCTTTTTCTAAGGTCTAATAGTGTTGTGGATAGAGTGCTGAACTTCACTTGTAACAGACAGATAGCAGTATATTTATTGAAAAAAACCAGTGATTTAATGACTTTTGGTACTTAATCTGATGGCACTTTAACAAGATCTGATAGCAAGGTACCCTTGATTATTTACTGCTAACAGGACAGGGTCGGATGAAACTGTCAGGGAGACACTCCGGGTGAGTGATGAGCTTCTGAAAGGATGCCCTTTTGTTCCAAACTCCTCAGAGGGAGTTTCGGTGCAGCAGGATCCAGACTTAATCCTGGACTTTATCAATGGTTTATGTCTGAACGACTGTATTTTGCATCATTTGTCTAAGATTTCAAAGCTTATCATGCCATTAAATGCTTACTGGGTGTCTGATTAGATAAGGAATCTCTAAACCTTGAGCAGCAGCCTTTAGAGGTATCCCTACTCCAGGCTAGATCCTGCCGTGTATCCCGTGCAGGATAGCTCAGCGTGCCCTGGGCTCCACTGCTCATGGGGTGAGGAAATGGGCTCGTGGTCATGTCTGCACCCCGATTACAGTTGTCAGTGTCTCCCAAACATGACCTGAGTCAGACCTTCACCAGCACTGGGGTTCGGTGTGCCCATGGCTCAAATTAGCCCTTGGCTACTGTGTTATTGTGAAGCTGGATGCAGCCATCGTAACCAGATGCATCCATCAGGGCTTTTTTTTTTTTCCCTTAAGCTTTGGTACCTGTGAGTTTAATTTATGGTTTTTAATAGATGTTTGTCTTCCTACCTGGCCATTAGATAGTTGTACTGTCAACACTGGCTTCATCATGAGTACAACTGATTATATTTTGTGGATAAAAAATGGACGGTCATTATTCAGCAAATGTTCACTATTAATGAGATGTGCTGAATGGACGTCATAACGGTTATAAAGGAGCTTAGTAACATCTTAGTGTAGTGGTACTTCTTTTATAGCTAGCAGAAACAGATCATTTGAAAACACTATGAGAACTAAAGCTTCTATGTGGAACAGAAGGTCATTCTGTTCATGTAGAGAATGGATAATTGAATAAATGATTTTGCTTGAATTAACAGTTTTGACTTATAATAATACAGTATTATCAGAAGTTAGTAATTACAACCAAAATCTCTTCCTTTCTTTTCAGTGGAAAAAACATCTAAACTCAACCCTGCAATAGAGTTTCTTCTCCGTTTTTCTTTTGTTTTGTTAAGTCATTATATTTCACATATGTGTTTTGTTGGTAGCTGTGTGCAATTATCCAACAGTGTCTGAAAGCTACTGTAGAGTTGCTCTTTATTTAGGGTAATACTTTGCATATGGTTGGCACTGATTCCTTAGGGTAATACTTTGCATTTGGTTGGCACTGGTTCCTTTCATTTTTTTTTTACTTCTGAATGCAGGAAACAGTCTGAAACCCATTAAAATCATTTGAGGGATTTAATTATACAGATATAGATATGTTTTTTGTTACAAAGAAATTTAATGGAACTTGTACCGAAATTCAGAGAATGCTAAGTTCTAATGTAATATGAGACCAATTACACTAAAAGTAGAAACTGAAAGAAAAAAGCAATGTGTCATAATAGAAACTTCCATAAGAAACCACAACTACTGAAAATTATCCTGTTACAAATAGTTATTTTTCCACTGAACAGCTCTGTAAGAGCAAAAAAACTTATATTTGCATTTTGGAAGCAAAACAAGAGAAAACAGAGGGGAAAAAGAACTGATTATATTTGAAATTTTCAGGTGTAACATACTACATATGACAGAATTCCATAAGTTTACTCTAGTACACTCTATCTCACCAAATCCAAACATGTTTAATAATTCCATACTGTCTAAATGCCAGATAGATGCTCGTATTTGTTTAGATTCTTAGAATAATGACTAGATTTTCTACTAATATCGATAAAAATCACATGCTGACTATAAGTCATGTATGGCAATTTAAATATTCAGGTATTATGTGTGGAAGGATTTTAATGACTACTCATAGTGGCTATTTAGTTCACTGAATTTGAGTTACGGTAGTGTTCTGGGTTTGCATGGCCAGGTTTTGGTAGTGGAGTGGCTACAGCGGTGGCTTCTGTGAGAAGATACCAGGAACTTTTCCCATGTCTGACAGAGCAAATGCCAGCCAGCTCCAGGGTGGACCCACTGCTGGCCAAGGCCAAGCTCATCAGCAATGCTGGTAGCTGAAGAATGGGGAAAAGCACTTGGACAACTGCAGACAGAGAGGAAAGGAGTGAAAGAATGCACAGGAGGAACAGCCCTGCAGACACCCAGGGCAACGCAGAAGCGGGGCAGGAGGTGCTCCAGGAGCCGGAGCTGAGATTCCCCTGCAGCCCAGGGTGCAGCCCATGGCGAGGCAGTGGTGTCCCTGCAGCCCACGGAGGTGACCCACGATGGAGCAGGCAGATGCCCAAAGGAGCCTGTGACCCCATGGGAAGCCCATGCTGGAGCAGGCTCCTGGCAGGACCTGTGAAGAAAGTAGCTCACACTGGAGGATATTTGCTGGTAGGACTTGTGACCCTGTGGGGAACCCACACTGGAGTAGGCTGTTCCTGAAGGACTGACTCCATGGGAGGCACCCACTGTGGAGCAGTTCGTGAAGAACTGCAGCCTGTGAGAAGGATTCACATTGGAGAAGTTCATGGAGAACTGTCTCCCGTGGCAGGGACACCACACTGGAGCAAGGGGAGAGTGTGAGGAATGCTCCCTCTGAGGAGGAAGCAGCAGAGACGTGTGATGAACTGACTGCAACCACCGTTCCCTGTCCCACTGTACCACTGGCAGGAAGGATTTAGAGACAATCAGCAGTGAAATTGAGCCCAGGAAGAGGGAGGGATGGGGAGAAAGTGTTTTTAAGATTTGGTTTTATCTCTCATTATTTTACTCTTATTTGATAGGTAATAAACTAATTTCTCAGTTGAATCTGTTTTGCCTGTGATGGTAACTGGTGAGTGATCTCTTCCTGCCGCAATCTTGATCCATGAGCCTTCATTATATTTACTTTCCCTTGTCCAGCTGAGGAGGAGAGTGATAGAATGGCTCTGGTGGGCACCTGCCATCCAGCCAGGGTCAGCCCACCACAGGTCATTAATAATTTTTATCACAGTTTTGTTTTAGTCAGTCTTTAGCACTGCTTCCCACAAAAATACATTCTCTTTTAAATTAGACTGCACAAAAAAATATTATATATCTTCTTAGAACACTAAAAAGATTTTTGGACTACAGACGACATTTTGCTGTTTGGAAACAGCTCAGCAAAACGACAATTTTGTACTTTGGAAGTTAATATACCAATAAAGAAAAAAATTTGACAAGCAAGGCAGAAAATACTGATTACTGCAGAAATTCAATCTGAAAACTAGGTACCATAAGAGTGGTATTTAATGCCTTTAGAAGAATAGTTTTTGGTTCAGAGAGGAAGCTTTGAATGATTTATTGAGTATTATTAATATTATTGTATTGTGAAAATAAAATGGTTATTTAAGTACAATACTTTCCCTCAAGGAGTACTTACAAAATGTTTTGTTTCCTCAGATAAACGATCTTTATACTATATTCTATGAAAAAAAAAAATAAGAGAAAACCATATTCTGTTGTATAGTGCTAAACTAGTTCGGGCATCTGTTTTAGAAGAACTGTAGAAAACATACATTTCAACAGAAGATTCATGATTGAATTCTTATGAACATTTGAAACACTATAGGAAAAAACCCTAATATTAGGACACTGAAAAGTTTTATTTAAAGGAATACAAAGGATTTCTGAGATCCAGAGAGATGGTCGTAGCTAAAAGGCCCTAAAACAATTATCAAAAAATACATTAATGGCCCATGCTTGTAATGCTTGTGATTGCAGTGGGGAAGCACAATTTATTAGACTGCGCTTCTGTATAAAATGTTTGGAAAAAAGATACTTTTTACCTAATGAAAAGTGACATTTGCACCTGCTTAAGAGCTTCTTTACATGTGTTTAACTTTCTGAATTATTGATTCATTAACTGTAAGAAGTGTGTAATTCAATAGTGTTTTTCCATGCTTACTGCAGAGAGTTGAAACATATAAAATCCTTTCTGTTGCATTTATTTTCTGTAAGATTTCAAACAGGGCAAATCCGTTACTCATGTGTCCTGGTTTAGGGCAAATTTACGGAGCAAAGCAAATTCAAGTGGCCCCTTCTCACTGGTTTGGGAGACAAAAAATCTCTTCCAAGAGAAGTGGAAAAAAAAGAGCCTGTTTATTCAACAAGCAAAACACCCACAAACATGAAAAAATGAACAATATAAAACAATGAAACCTCTCCTGGTTCTGAAGAGATGACAAATTCAGAGAGAAAGGGAGTCCTTTCATGGGTGTAGCTCTGCTCACTCAGTCTCTTTTTTTCAGTCCCTCCTGGGCTGGAAAATGCAGCCTTCTGGACCCCAGTGGGCCACAGGTGTGAGCTCAGCGTGTTTTCTTGGGTTCTTGGTCCAGAGCACGGTTGAACAGTTCCAAGAAAAGAAAAAAAAATCCAGGGAACTTCTCTGCCTCAGCTAGCCAGAAAAAACAAACTAAAAGCAAAAGAGAACTCTCTCTCTCTTGCTGTCCGTTCTAGAGACAACATGCACCGAGAGAAAGCTGAAGCTCTTACCTCTATATTTAAAAAAAAAATGCAAAAAAAATTCCACCGCTTTTCCTTCTCCTTCGCCTTCACTCTCAGATCTAGTTTTAAAGGTGCAGAACTTATTTCTAGGCTAACAGACAAATGAGGACACCAGCATCATAAAGTCACCCCAAGACATCATGTTATTCATATAGAGCACTGCACTGGAGCTGCCATTTCTTGATTTCAAGACATGTTCACACTGTGGTAGGAAATGAAGTTTAACTACTTCTATTTTCCATGTTCCTGTAATTCAGGCGCTGCAACGCTGGCAGTCAGAGCACAGGAAGCTATGTGCAATGAATCGGCACATTTTCAGGGCATGAAAACATATATATATAATACCAGAACTACTAAACTCCTGAAATGAAGTGGCCAGAGAGTTTCTTATGAAATTACGTGTTCAAAGCTCAATTTGTGAATAAAACTTACTTAGGAGTTCCAAAATTTTTTTTCAGTACACTTTCAAAACTGCATTTCTATAGCAATGGATTGATAAATCTTAATCATTCTTTCCTGTAGGGAAAGTGTCCGTATATACTCCTTAAAGAAGCATGATCTAATGCATGTCTTCCTAACTACAGGTTCAAGTGAAAAATAAGCCTGAGTTGGAAGAGACCTCAAAGATCACCCAGTTCCAACCCCACTGTCATGGACAGGGACATCTTTCACTAGACCAGGTTGCTCAGAACTTCATCCAGCCTGGCCTTGAACACTTTCAGGGATGGGCCAGCTACAGCTCCTCTGGGCATCCTGTGCCAGGGCCTCACTACCATTACGGTAAGGAATTATTTCCTAATATCTAATCTAAACCTACTCTCTGTCAGTTTGAAGACCACCCCCCCTTGCTCTGTCACTCCAGGCCCTCGTAAATCGTTTATCTCCATCTTCAGGTACTGGAAGGCCACAATTAAGTTACCCCAAAGTCTTCTCTTCTCTAGGCCGAGCAATCCCAATTCTCTCAGCCTTTCCTCACAGCAGGGATGTTCCATCCCTCTGATCACCTTGGTGGCTTCCTCTGGACTGGCTCCAACAGGTCCCTGTCCTTCCTGTGCTGGGCTCTCAGAGCTGGATGCAGCACTGCAGGTGGGGTCTCAGCAGAGTGGGGCAGAAGAGCAGAATCCCCTCCCTGGGGCTTTGGATGCAGCCCAGAACATGAGGGGGTTCTGGGCTGCAATCACACATTGTCAGCAATATTAGTAAACACAGGCATTCACCCCCATATCCATTCCTGAGCATATCCATAATGACACATACTCCAATTACACTCTCACATCCTTCATTTTCTGCTGGACTTTCAAGCTACAAAAGACCATATTCATTAGAATTCCCTTCATTCCATTCCACTGAGATGGGAAAACAAGGGTAATCCCTGCAGACATGAGCGAGCCTGTGTCCCTCCAGCACAGACTGGGATACGTACTGAGTTCTCACTAGCACTCAACAAGATTTCTCACGAAGTTCAAACATCATTAACAAGACCCAACGTTTTCAATCACGTAGGTAAGATCTATTTATTGATTGATATGAGCAAAGCACTGCATTTTTTCCTAATCCTGTTTTGAAAAGAACGAATACACTGTCTAATCCCTTTTTTTTTTTTAGATCAATCTCAGGCACCAGAAATGGAAAACATCAGCTGGAGTGCTTTATATTTTGTTTAGTTGTAATCATCTGAAAACAAGAGCTCGTAATAGAAAGTGTCAAATAATCCTAACTGCCTTTAAAAGTATTATTATTTAACTGCCTACAAAACTCTATTATTTTGGGAGAACGCAAAGCTCTTTTTAGAAGCAGAATTGGTTTGGAACAATGAAAAAGAAAGAATGAACACTTAAGTACTGTTAGTAAACTTGTGTTATTCATCTCCTTTATTGCATATTGGATGTGTATATGTGTATCCTTATAGCATTATTCAAAGCTGTTCAACAGTGCCCAGATGACAACTAGGCAGGAAATACAAAACTGACTTTTGACCATCTCCACATCTCAGTTTATCAGGCAATACTCTCTAGTTTCAGGAAGGACGAAGAATTCGTCCATTCTCCATCAAGTGTTTCTACAGTAGAAAAGAAAGCAACTGGGCAGGTAGAAGAATGAAAAATCTACTATCTCTGGAGAAGAGATGGAAAACATAATTTTCAAAGGATTATATCACACATCTTTTGGCATACCACGAAAGAAGATTAACTTACATGGAAAATCACTGGAGAGGAAATCCTGTTGAAATCTTCTTTAATACAAAAACTCTCAGCGATATGGGATGATCTGCAATGCACATACTATTCATTAAAGATGACTTAAAAATATTGCAATCTATCTTTTGTAAATTAGTTATTTAATTCCTTAGCATATGGCTGAAATGTATTTTTGTTGAGTCACTGAAAGTTGCATGAAATTTCCTAATGGTAGAGATTTTAACCAGGTCAATTGCACACTTTATTAATGAGGCATGATATTGGTTAGTAGCAATTATTTCAAATGAATACTGGTAATTCCATTTTTCCATAGCTAAACATATTTTTTACAACCTTGAATGTGCACAGATGTTACTTTTTGCTGACAATTTCAATACTAATGGATCCTGTATATTAACAACTGATTTACTTCTAAGTGCTGAAATACAGCACTTAATGCACTATGCACAAATACATGGAAAGTAATCTGTTGAAAGCCGAGTGACATCCATTCCAGAGCTTTATATGCCTTTTTGCACTGTTGTATCATATGTATCTATATAGACATGTACACATAAATTCAAAACTTAGGCAATAACATTTTTATTACAAGTATGAATTATTTTATAATTCTCTCAAGTGGAATTAAAAGTAAGCTTTGCAAGTTCTTTTGATAACATCAGGAAACTAAATATATCATAATTTTTTCTGCACTAAAAAACAAAGATATGACATCTACAAAGAGCAGGAACTATTTTCCTTTTTTTATTTAGAATTGTTGTTAAAATGAATAGGAATTTTTTAAAAATGAAGAGAGTAGACAAATGTGGGTTGACCCTGGCTGGATATCAGGTTTCCATCAGATTCACTCACTCTATCCCTCCTCTCCCCAAATGCACAGTGGAGAGAAAATGTAACGAAAGGGTCATGAGCTGAGATGAGGACAAGCAGAGGTCACTCATCGCTTATCATCATGGGCAAAACAGACTCAACTTGGGATATTGATAGACTTTATTACCAATCAAAATCAGAGCAGGATAACGAGAATTAAAACAAATCTTAAAACTTCCTTCCTCCTCTAGCTCTCCCTCCTTCCCAAGCTCTACCTCCTGCCCACCAGCAGCAGAGGGAGAGGAGGAAGGGTAGTTACAGTCAGTTCATCACAGGATGTTTTTGCCTGTTCTCCCCTCTAAGGGAGCAGAGTACTTCTCCTGCTGCAGTATGGGGGTCCCTCCCGTGGGACAGTCCTCTGGGAACTTCTCCAATGTGAGTCCATTCCATGGGCTACAGTTCATCACAAACTGCTCCAGCGTGGATCACCCCCACAGGGTCAGTCCTTCAGGAACAGGCTGCTCCAGCACAGATCCCCTGCAGTGTCACAAGTCCTACCAGGACTGCTCCAAGGTGTGATCCTCTCTCCATGGGTCCACAAGTCACTGCCAGGAGCCTGCTCCAGCAAGGGCTTTCCACGGGATCAAAGCCCTCTCTCAGCATCCATCTGCTCTGGTGTGTGCCTCTTCCACAGGCTGCAGGTGGATCTCTGCATCCCCATGGTCCCCCATGGGCTGCAGAGGCAGAGCTGCATCTCCGTGGGCTGCACCATGGGCTGCAGGGGAATCTCAGCTCTGCACGACTGTTCCTCTCACATATTGTCACTCCTCTCTCTTGTGACTGCAATTACTTCTGTGCAATAGCTTTTTTTTTCTCCTTCTTAAATATGTTTTCTCAGAAGTGTTATCACCTTCACTGATTGGCTCTGCCTTGGGTGGTGGCACTTCTGTCTTGAAGCTGGCTGGAATTGGCTTTGTCAGACAGGGGGGAGGCTTCTGGCAGCTCCTCACTGAATCCCCCCCTGTAGCCCCCTGGCTACCAAAACCTGGCCATGAGAACCCAATACAACAAAAAAGGTGATTAAAACAGAATGCAGCTGAATATAACACTGTGCTGTTACTACTCAACACAAAGTAGTTTGTATGCCTTCAAGCTCTTTTGTAACATTCAAGACTTGTCAAATTACTACAAACTAATTTTGCATTTAACTTACAAAAACACGAACAGACATACTAACAGATTCTGCAATCAAGTTTTGCTGTGCTGGGTCCTGTTCACGGATCCTTAGTATTGTAAATTTGACAAATAAAGCAATGAATTATTTTGCCTTTTTTTTCCCTGATTATACTGGGCATATAATTCTGTTATGTTCCTGGTATGCCATTGTTTCAGTGGTTTGGAGTTCTCCTGTGAAAAAACATGCCAATGGCATGGAAACTGAAATAATTCACTACAGAACCTTTGCTCTGGTACATTGTTGAAGACATAGAGTGGTTTATGTAATGCTGCAGGATAGCCTGTGTTTTACCTGGATGGTGCTGCTCTACACAGTCCATAGTAAACACTGAGTGAGAAGGGGAGAGAACTATCCCAAAGCACTGCCCAGATACAAGAGTTCATGGCTAGCTGGATTGACCCAGCTCTGAGTAGATCCATTTGTTATTGACTGGAAAAAGAAACCACGGACTCCGTGTAACCACTGGTACCATCACACTTCTGCACCATATTTGGAGCAGGGAGAGCACCGAGGGCCAGGGTAAGGAGTGATAATTGGCCTTTGATCTGGTAAAAGTCATGAGATCCCAGAGCCTGTACCTGTAGGACAGTGGTGCCACGCAGTCTGTATCAGCTTGGCAGACCTCAGCATGCCAGATTGGGGGAGAATGAGCAGCTCAAAAACTCTGTTTACCCTAAAACTTCAAGAACATCTGGCCTGTGAGCTGGGGTGGGTTGCTTTGCACATTTTTCTTGAGAGGCCAGATGGATGTAGATCCCGAGTGCTATTTTCACTGTTTGTCTTTCTGAGAAGCACAGAAGAGTTGTTTGATAGCTTATTGCCTACTATATTAAATATTTCCTTTTATGTGCTTCAAATTCTATGTTGCATTTAACAGAATTTTTTTTTTTGAAAATAACTACTTTTTGCAGGCCAAGCAGCTTACACAAGAAAATTGTTCCACAAATATTGGTAATAACTGATGAGTCAGAATCGCTCATTTATTAGTTTATTATTCTCTTTAAACGAAATCCATTTTAGTGATCCTGACAGCAGGGCTGCACTGACTACCAAGATCTTGCCCACCCAGAAACCTTGATGGTTACCACAGGTAATTTTGTTCAGCTAGTTGACATATACATGAGTATTCAATAGTGCCATGTACTCACAGAATCATCACAGAATGGCCTGGGTTGGAAGTTACCTTAAAGGGTTGGATCATCTCGTTCCAACTCCCTGTCATGGGCAGGGACACCCTCCACTCAACCAGGTTACTCAGAGTTCCGTCCAGCCTGGCCTGGAACACTGCCAGGGATGAGGCCTATTTAGTAACATATACTGTGCAGAGACATCATCTTCACAGGCAAGAGACAGTCTGTATGCCTAGAGGTAGCAGATAGGATCATCCATCTGAAAAAGGACTGGAGCATGTCCTAATCAATGGCTTCTCTTCTCTAACATGCCTGTGAAGAAAACCTTCCATCTGCACAGTGTGTTGTTTGAAAGAACTGCAGTCCTAAATGTCTCTCCTGATTTCTTCCTCTACAATGTTATTTCCTTTCTTGCGGGAAATATTTGGTTCTTCTTCTTGTCTTCATGACCATGATCTTGCTTGACGTATCTTTTGGCTTACTTATCATCAGACTGCATAGAACTCTCGAGTCCACTATTTTCACACTTCTGGACAAATCAATGATCTTTGCAAAATTGTTTTATTTCTCTCTAATCTTGAGTGAGCACAACCTAGTGTTCCTCTGGTTTCTGACTTCAGAGTGTCCTTAGATTCCAACACATATCTGTGTTCAGCTGAGACCCAGTGAACCAGAACCTCAGCGTGAGTGCAGGCCAGTGGACATATGCAGGAAACACTCCATGGTTTCTAACAACTTTTTCTTGTGCCAGTCATCTCCAGGTTCCCTGTGCAGCTTGAAAAAAACAAAACCTGTTTTTTTTTAAGTTGGTGTTGTTTGGGGTTTTTTTAATAGGCACAGAAACCTGTGTGTTCCAAGGAGTTTACCAGGCTTTGGAATACCTCATTTTTGCAGGACTCCAAAAAACACATGGTGGCAGAACTATGACTACAAATGCCTATTAAAAAAAAAAAAAATCGATGCTAGATTTCTTATTTCCATTGATTGATTGATGCCTTTAGTCCTCGTTTACATCTGCTTGACTCCTGTCACTCCTATTTAGATTATTCTGGACTGTTATTAGCTGTGTGACGTTGTGTATTTGTGCCTTGAACAAAAAGTACACAGTATTCTCTGAGGTTACTAAACATTGCTGTTGAAGAAATAATTGATAGTGACAGTCCAGAAAAAGCAAAGTTATCTATTGTTTGTTGATTAAAAAAAATGTTAACAGATACATTTTATATCATCAGATACTGGAAGCCAGCAATACAAGAAAGAGTATATTTGCTTTAAAGCCGTTTAAATAGGCAAATAATTAGAAGTGGGAAAAATATATTTTATAATTATAAATATCTAACAGATGCAGTCCCGCTTTGAAAAGCTGATCTTTGTGTTTCTGTACGCGTTGATCTTGTTTCAAAAGTGCTACTCCTTTGAGTTAATATTCCTGTTTACCATGACCTCTTTGCCATGCCAATGCAAATCACGATAAATGTCAGACAAAAGTTACATTCTGGTAGGGTAAGATTACAAATTTAAAAATACAAGACTTTCTGGACTTACTTTTTTTTCTTTTTGTGGTGTGTTGTGTCTTTTATCTTGATATAAAAGATGAAACAAGGTTTATAGCGTTTCAGTGTTTGCAATAATTTTTTGTAGTTATGCAATACCTTAGGTATGTCCCAGCATAAAATGAACTTTAAAAGCCAATTACAGTAATTCTGTAAGTATCATCCCTTAGACAAAAACTGCTAGGGGGTTGCTTCTTCTTGCACATTAAACTCATCCATACTTTCTGAACTATAGACTGGAAATTTTGTATTCAAGTCACATTCTTGATTACTTAAATATGTTGTTTATTTTCTTCTAATGTGAAGGCTCTTTGATTCCAGATTCTCTTTTGATGAACTTTAATGTAAGTAACCTCTGACTGGAATATTCGTTATGTGGAACCATTAAAGATAATTATCCCTTCCTTTGAGGATAAAAAGATGCTTGGGGTTAATTCTTTTTCCAGCTAATATTATACATGGAAATGAATATTACTCATGGAATAAATATACAGCATACAACTGTACATTTGTGTGTTTATTTATATACACCATGTATATAATATGCCGTATATACAATAGGACCTGTATGATTAGATATTAAGTGCTCATAAATTAAGATAAAATCCATTCATCTTCTCAACCTCATCTCCTCCAACACAGATACACACAGAGTATTGTATGGGAGACAGTATCAGTATTTTAAAATGAAGTTACTTATGCACTCATAATATAGAATGAGAGATTTATAGAATCATTTAGATTAGAAATCTAAATCTAAAATCTGAATCTAAATCATGAGGTGCAACTGTAAACACTACCAAGCCTACCATTAAACCATGTCCCCAAGTGCCACGTCTATACATCTTTTAAATAATTCCAGGGTTGGTGACTCAACCACTTCTGATAACCCTGTTCTAGTGCTTGATAACCTTTTCAATAAAGAATTTTTTTTTAATAAAAAATTGCTTCTCTGTTGCAACTTGAGGCCGTTTCCTTTCAATCTATCACTTGTTACTTGGGAAATGAGACTGACCCCCACCAAATTTATAAACTATATGAGCTTTAACATTTTGAAAGGGGTGTTTCCAAAAGTAATACAAATGATGAAAAATTTTGCTCTATCATTAGCTAAGTAATTTAGTTTGTTAATTTATATAATTCTTAAATAACTGCATCTTATTTCCAAACTAAATTCTTTTAAGCAAATGATTCCAAATATTCATTCTTGGTATAGTCAGGTTTTTTCCTAAGTAAAACACAGTGTTTATCGTTTGGGCACTAAATTGATCAGAGCACCAAATTGCCTGAAGAGTGAGAAAGAGGCACTTAAATAACTTTTTAAACTGGAGATACTCCTATTAGCTGGATTTAACCAGGAAAATTAGCAGACTTCCTTTGGGAGATATGAGGCAAAGAACTGGAAATTTTTTTTGATCCACGGTTACGCAGTATTTCTGGAAAAGAAATTGTGGGGCATGATGACAAGACAAATTGATGGAATCCCTATGAGTGTTGTTTTTCGTGAAAGTCTAGTCCATGTAAGACTCGGTAAAGCTGCAATTAAAAAGCTGTTCCAGGCAGAAGAGGATTGCATGTTTCTGAACAAGTACAAATCCTGTCCCATTTACAAATGTGATTCATGGCTAATTATTGGACATTTTATCAAAGTTTTGCTCACATCAGTGGCAAATCTACTTAGTTTAGATGAAATGCAGGCTGACCTTGTTTGGAAAAAGATCTGCTGTGGAAAGCATGACAAAGCCATGGAGACCTATTGATAGACAGACCAATATCTACTAGGAATATTTATGAAACAAACCATCAAGATGCGTTTTCTAAGCAATTATTGACATATTCACTCAGAATTTAGGATAAAATGCTTTATAAATTGAAAATAACATGCTTTTACTTCTGCTAATCTCCTTTAGTGGAACCCACTGGGCATTGCCGCTGCCTTTCAATAGCAGCAAAACACATCTCTCTGAGTGCCTCTGATTCCTAGTGTTGCAAAGATGTAAATTAATAAATAAGCATTTATAAAAGCCTTCAGTCACTAAATGCCTTCATTGAAATGCTGAATTCTTTTGATTGACAGATATGTACCCAGAAAAAATGACCAACTTATTAAAATTTAGACCATTTAAATAATTACTCTTACTTGCAAATGCTTCAAAACTAAGTGCCAACTGCACTATACTATTAAAACAATCATAAAAGAAATCTTATTGGGTCTAATGGTTTTAAAAGTAATTTTGTGAGGATGTAGGCAATCATTCATAATAAAAAAATCTAGAGAAAATCAGCTTAATGGATTTAATGACCTGTGAATAATTTGAAAACAAAAAAAGTATAAGATTTGTGATACCTAAATTTGTTTTTAAAATATGGGTATTTGTTTCAGTTTCTGCATTAAAGATGCTACTTCTTATAAGCCTTTCTTTCTTTTTTTCCAAGGAGGCTTTTGTCGTTTTGCGGCTCTAATATCCCAAGGACAGAGGATTTTAAAACTTTTATGTTTGTGTGCCATCATCTTGTTTAGGCTTTAGGGCTAATGTAGATCCCAATTCTTAATGGAAAGGGAATTAAATGAGCATTGCAGTCCCTGCTGAGGAAGCCAGCAAAAGTTAAAGGTATCTGAACTTTTAAATAGCTATGAAAAGTGATTGCAAGTTAAAAGCCTGCTGTTTTCTCTTAAAACACTGTAATAATGTGTAAATTAAGCTGTATAAAAAAGGGATAATTCTTCAGAAACAGTTTGCATTCTCTGTACATGCAGATGAATTGCTAAGCCATATTGGATAATTTTCCATGGCAGAGAGAGACTAACGATGTTAATTGTTTTATAATGTTAGCTTATTAAAGGATGGGTTTGGCTATAATTCCTTATCTGATGGAAACGTACATATTTTTAAATAGTGCACATAAAAGAAATCCAGTGATATACAGCGCTGCTTTCTATGCTTTTCTATAGGAGGTACACAGAGGATTTCACTAGCAGGCATCAAAGTCTTAAACAGGTGTCCTGGTTTGGGTTAGGATAGAGTTAGTTTTCCTCTTAATAGGTGGTACAGGGCTGTGTTTTGGATTCAGCATGAGAAGGATGGTCATAATATGTTGACATTTTGGATGTTGCTTAGTTGTGCTTACCCAAGTCATAGACTTTTTACTGTCTCATGCTCTGCCAGTGAGCAGATGCACAAGAAGCTGAAACATAGCTCAGCCTGACCTGAACTGGTGACCTGAACAGGTCAAATGGATATTCCATACCAGAGAACATCATGCCCAGGATATAAACTGGGGGGAATTGGTTGAGACCTGCTGATTCCTGCTGGGGCACGGAGTGGGCATTGGTCAGTGGGTGGTGAGCGATTGCATTGGACATCACTTGTTTGTCTTTGGTTTTCTTTCACTTTGTCTCCCTCTCTCCTTTTAATGACGATGATGATAATGATGATGATGATGTTACAATCTGCCCCTGAGGTGAGGTAACTGAGGTTCTTGTTAATAGATCCCTTGGGGTAATTTAGAGTAAAATGACAGTGAATGACTGTGGCAGGTTTATTTTAGAACAATTTTTTTGCAGTGGAAAGGAAGTATTTAGCCACTTTCATTATTATCTATAGAAATATAATATAAAACTATAAAGATATCACTTAAGAAAATATAAAAGGAAAAGGAAAAAAGGGAAAGAAAGGATAAAAGTAGATAGTGGAGAGGAAAGCTATCACCACCTGTGGATACAGTGGTGAGACTTGATTTTTGCAATTTTGATGTCCATTGGTCAAAGTGATGGTCACAGTCCCTACCGTAAAGTTCAATGGGTTAATGTAGATTTAGGTTCAGTTGGGAGCACCCTTGCAGGGGGAGATTTTGCAGTGTGATGTAACACGGTGGATCGTGTGCAGCCCTCTGGTGGAAGACCCCAGAGATTTGTCTGGGGGCGCTTTGGCAGTTTTTGGTGCTTGCAGATGCTGTCTGTCCCATAATTTGAGGTGAACTTTGATGACATGTATATGAGCAGTTGCTTCCTTTCACTCAATTTGACAGAGCAGGAATTTTTGTCATGACACACTAATCAGGAAGTGCTAACTAGATCTAACCTCCACCAGGCCTGGAATTAGGGCCTTCCTGACACTCCCTTCTGAGCTTATCTCAGGATCCTGCTGTAGTGGTTTGTCCTATAGAAAATTCCTTCTGTGGCCTTGACAGGTCTTGAGACAGAAAACTGGGTTCTTTAACTCTTTATAGATTATATTTTGATTAATTTGGTTTATTAAATTGTTTTTATCCCAACCTCTGGGTTTTACCTTTGTTTTTACAGTTCTCTACCACATCCTAACTGCGGGGGCCAGGACAGTGAGCAGTTGGTTCAACCAACGACAACTTTTCTCTTCCATTCATTGGTTTGAAAGACCTGAGAGGATCCTGATATAAACTGAATAAGGGGTTTGGCTTTGTTAGTTGCTTATAAGGATAGTCTGAATGATGAGGATTTTCCAGTCTTCCTCGACTAATTGACAAATAAAGCAACTATGTAAAACTGTCCACAAAGACTGTAATATAAAAATATTTTTTATTATTTATATAGAGGGAATTTTTTTTCAGCCACAGTTTATATTGACCTTGGCTTTCCATATCACTATTTTGCTGTGGTTTATGCAGATTTGCTCTAAGATAATTCAGGACTCTGTGTAGATATGTAAATTGTAGCAAAACTAATTCTAAAGATATTGATTTAGCTGTTTTCCTTTCATTTAGGTGTGTTTTGTTGCCATTTTCCTACTCCTATGTGATAAGGACTCTTGAGACTCGTTTTGTACAGCATGTAAGCAAACGCATAGGTGCAAGTAGTTTCACTGAGTTCTATTAAAGAAAAAAATTAAAAATATATGTATATATAGAAAAGATTATTTTTTACTTCTGTTGTGATTTAAATGTTGTATGCAGATTTACTATAACAACATCTGTTTTAACAGTTGTTGTACTGCAAATATTCATACTTGAATTCTGAATTTTTTCTCAAGTACTAAGCTACTACGGTATGTTGCTGACTAAAGCTCCCATCAAATCAAAGTATAAAAGATCATGTTTTAGATGTTACTGTGCTCTGATTGTCTTTGAGAGCACACAGAGTTCTGACAACCGTGCCATGTTGCCAAACCAGACATGAGGGAAATACACAGAGGGAGTAATACTGAATTACATGGAAAAACACAGAAATGTGCTTGGTAAGATTTTAGTTGATTATGTTCTGCTTGAAAGCAAAGATTTTTTAGAATATATTCAAGGATTTGGAAACCTCAACTGTCTTGGCGAGTTTTATTTCCAAGATACTCTCTCAATTTTTTTAAGAGAAAAAAAACCTATGTTTTATGCACATAACTGTGGGAAATAAGGCTCCAGAAAACTTGCGTAAAAAAATTGTAATACGTTGAATCCAGTGGTTGAAATCTCAATAGCTTCCTTATTACCAGAGTGTTAAGCTTTAAGTTGGACAACCAAAGAGAGGAAGGTATTAGGACTGTCTTTTCAAGTTTCCTTTAATTTCAGAATTAAACAAGTAGCAAATGTTACTTTTTAAGAGGTTAATAGCAACTCTCATGTGAGCATATGTTTTAAAGGAACTGCTGTGATATTACTGTGCAAACCTTATGATAACTTTCTTTTATGCCTAGGTTTTGTCTACTGTTTAGTTATCCTTTTCAATCAAGTTCATAACTACTGTTAGATTCTGCATAAGCAGGTCATTGTAGAAGAGATTTTGTTGGTCAGAATTATACTTCTGTTCTTTTCCTGTCAGGGGAAAAAAAAACCCCAAAACAAAAACACTTAATAATGTTCAGAGGAAGAGTGTGAAACAAAAAAAGGAATAAATATAAGACAGAGACCTGATACTAAGATGGAGAAATAATTTATGTGGTACTATAGTTTTGAAACCTGATGTTTCACTTGTAATTCCTAATCACCTACCTCATAAGCAAATAAATGAATATAACTAAATCTGGATAAATATTTGAGAGAGGGGATAGAAGAAAAGAACATGGTAAAATATAAAGGAGACAGAGCAAAAATGCCTCTCATCTCTCCCTAACCAGAAAGTATAAAAACCTAGGACTAAATAAAATGAGGAAAAAAAGAATGAAAATGTGATTGAAATAGCAGTTAAGAAGTTAGAAATAGGAAATGGGTGAATTGACATTGGAAAGAGTGATTAAAAAAAAGTCAAGTGTTGCTTTAATAATTTCATTGAAGAATGTGTATCTATTATATATTCTTTCATTTTTGTTTCATTCATTTGTTCTCATTACAGGCTGGCTTTCAAGCATGTCATTTACCATCATTTTATTTTCTCCTTGTCATAATTTTTCCTTCCTTTTTTCCTGTCTTGAATATTTTACAGAATTGCTATACTATTCCCCATTTTGGGAATCTGTATGCATAAAGCAATCTCTACAACTAAGGCAGCTGCACGGGAATCTTTCAAGAGGCTGATGCAAAGCTTTTAGATTACACAGGTGGGTTTTTAATCAGATCCTCGAATTTAAAATCAATTCTAGGAATCAGAACCTGAAAGACATGCCTCTAATTCCTATCCTGCAGTCTCATTTCCTTTTTTCTGTCCTTAATTGTAACAGAAAATAATCATAGAATCATGAAATGTCCTGAATTGGAAGGGACCCACAAGGATGGCTGAAGTCCACCTCCTGGCCCTGCACAGAACACCCCAACAATCCCACCCTGTGCCTGAGTGTTTTGTCCAAACACTTCTTGGGCTCTGTCAGCCTTGGTACTGTGGTCACGTCCCTGGGGAGCCTGCTCCAGTGCCAAACCGCCCTCTGGGGTAAGAACCTTTTCCTGATATCCAGCCCAAACCTCACCTGACACAACTTCAGGCCATTCCCTCAGGTTCTGGTCATAGAGAGAAGAAATCAGTTCATGCCCCTCCTCTGCCCATCCTGAGGAAGCTGCAAACAGCGATGAGCTCTGTCCTCAGTCTCCTCTTCTTCAGTCTGAATGGACCAAGAGACCACAGCTGCTCCTCAGACAGCTTCCTCTCAAGGCTCTGCACCATCCTCGTTGCTCCCCTTTGGACACTCCCTAACAGCTTTATATTTTTTTTATATTGTGGCACCCAGAACTGCCCCCAGCATTTGAGGTGAGGCCACCCCAGAGCAGAGCAGAGCGGGACAATCCCCTCTCTTGCCTGGCTGGCGATGCTGTGCCTGATGCCCCCCAGGACACGCTTGGCCCTCCTGGCTGCCAGGGCACTGCGGACTCGTGTTCAACTGGCCACAGACCAGGACCCCCGGGTCTGTTTGCACAGCGCTGTTCTCGTGTCTCATTCCATGAGAAGAAATACATCAGATGCTTTCAACATGATGTATATTCAGTGTCATTAAAGTAAAGCAATTATTAGTATAACTAGACTTAAACTAGGTAGAAATGTAAGAATTATTAAGGATACTATAAAACTGAATCTGATAAGGTCCACCTATCCAAGTACCTTGACCTTAGTCCCTTACTCTTCTTTGGACATTCATAGCTATTTTGTTTGCTATCTATTCCTATTAAGTTTTAATAGAAATCTAAAAAGGGAGTTATCAAAGAAATGACTAATGTTGTTTTAGTGGGCTTTTTCATTGTGATTTTTCTTCTTATACAGCAAAAAATAAAAGGTATGATGGCAGTGCAACACTTCATCATTTCTCTTTAGTCAAGCTGATCGTGTTAAAATGCAGTTTTGTTCATGAATAATTTTTTCACATTTCATTGAACAGCTATTTGTATTGATGAAAACAAATACAATTTGATCCCTCTCAAACTGAAGACAAGTACCAATATTTTCAGCACTGTTTCTTGCCTTTAAAGGTTGTCCTTCATTGGCAGCCTGCTATGTTTTCTTTAATGAGTTATTATTGATAAGAGCACCTATGAAACAGACCAACATCAGTCTGTTAAGATGCAAAGCAAGATCAAAAACAAAACTTAAAAAATGAGATTAGCACAGGAAATTTGGGGGAAGAAAAAAGAAAACTTCCAAAAATGCTTGGTGGTTTTTTTGTCTTTAAGATATATCATGGATTCTTATCCATATTTAATAGCAGAAATATCCCAACTGTGAGTAAAAGAGAAGTGTTTGAGAGACAAAATGGAAATGGAGGCGTATGGCTAAACATTTCTAGAGAAACTCACTCAAACATGTACATGTGTCTGTGCTAGGTAAGAATTAAACAACTCAGTGCACTGAGCCACTCCACTGGAAAACATGGACATTTATTGCTTGCCATAACCAAGGTTTCTTCTTAATCTGTGCCTGCTCTACCTTCTTCCCATTCTCCACTGAGAACACCAACATTTTCATCAGTTCTTCCCTTTTCACATGAATACTTGTATAAGCCTATGGCTAATGTTTCATGGCCTCAGAACCATGTTATTACAGTGATTTAACAAATTTTCAAGCAGCGACTGATTCCCATGCAGAGATTTGGTCCAGCTCTGTGCTCCACAATCCAGTTTTTCACCAGACATTAAATTAAGTAAATACAAATCAAGAAAATAAAGATAATTTTTTACCATCTCATTTTATTTTGTGGTGGTTTTGGCTGTGTATTTAGACATGTAACACAGAATATATTTGAAGAAGTAGTTTAAGAAGCGTTAAAAGGCAAAAAATGTCATTGAAATTGTTAAAAAGTTCTGAGATATTTAAATCTCAGAAAAGATTTAAAAGTAAAAGTTTAGTTAAGATAAGTCAGAGGAAAAAAAGATTTAGCCCAAATCTGAATGCAATCCCTCTATAAATTTGTTTTCAGGTGGTTTGTTATAACTGTGCAAGTTGATAAGACTGATAAAATCGGTAGCTAAAATGTGTTTGTTGGTGTCCTGAATGATAAATCTGAATAACATAATTCTCCAAAAAACCACAGAATACTCTGTCAAAATTTAACTTGTCAGGAATAGGCTGTAATAGGGAACCTGGGCCTTTCATCAGCTGAGAACTGTCTATGGATCTAATTGCCATCCAGCAAAAAGATGTAAGGTTTCCAACACAGAAACAAATATTTGGATCCTTGTCTCTCAAGCAGAGTATGTCTGAAACCAGGTGAACAGCTATGAATCCACAAGTGTTTGCAGAGGTTTCCCCTGATAGCACTTAGAGGGTGTTGTTGCTAAGTGCAAGGCAGGGCCAGAGACACAGAAATCTTTTGGACTGGTGCTGGTTTATTTGGTGCCAGGTGTGTGTTTGCCATTAACTGGGTACAGTTAACCTAATTTTTTAAACTGACGAGGCATTCTGAAATTTTACATCTGAATAACTGTGGGACACATTGTCTTGACTGGTAATGGGGCCACTGGTAACACAGGACACCACTGCTCTCTGCTCTCCATCCTTGGCTTATTGTTGGCAGAGGTGGCCTTCAGTCTTCAGGTGGACTCAAGACTCAGGTCTTGTGACCAGAACTCGACTAGCTTATACCTTTTTGTATAACAGTAAAGCTTAGTCTGTGCAGAACATTATTGGACCTTCTGACATTTATGTGCCTCTCAGAGACAAAATGAATTTAGATGGAGTTTCTTCTACACCTGTTTTCACTGAAATACTTTCTAAATCCTGAGCTGCCAACTGTTAACACAAAAATTTAAGGAGATTGTCTCTAGGTTCTGCTTACAGCTTGACTGCTTTTACACTGCTCGTGGCAGTGGGTTTGATGAGGAATTAACAGCCGAATTTATTTGCTTATGGAAGTATCTCCTGAGTGATGGTACACATCTGGCCACGGTACTTTTCCTGTTTCATTTCTGCAAAGAACAAAACACAGCCTTGCTAGTTATGACAGAGGATAACTATGATCACTAAGAAGCATTTGTCATCTTTAGCTACATCAAGTATAAAGTGATAGCACACTGGTACACCTGCAGGACAACCAATTACGATCAATTAACATGTGATGATACATACATTTTGAATCTGCAATTCTTCTGCAGAGCTGAGCTACAATACAACACTGTGAAGTGCTAAAGATGACTCAGATATCATGTCTTGTTGCCTATATAGCTCATTTGGACTGTGTGTTTAAAGAAGGTAAGGAACAGACAGAAAATTTCTCCTGCCCCTTCTTTCTGCAGGAAACACACTTTTAAAGACCCAGTAGCTGCTCTTTGGGATTCCTAATCTATACCTGTTCCCCAAAATTCAGAACTCATTATTTTAATATATATCCCTCTATCTGTCCCTGCCAAAGGTCATCTATATCAAAGATGGACAGCTATCCTGACTGGAAGTGGGTGTGTTGACTGAAGGTGCAACACCTGAAACTACTGATGAAAGCTGTAGTGAATGGCAAAAGTAATTTTGAGTTCAGTGCAATTCTTTGTAACAGTTGTTGACAGAAGCATGGATGGAGGTTGCAAGACCATAAAATCATAGAATGGCCTGGTTTGGAAGGGACCTTAAAGATTCCAATCCCCCTGCCACGGGCAGGTACTTCTTTTACTAGAACTGGTTGCCCAGGCTATGCAACATGGCCTGGTCTTGAACACTTCCAGGGATGTGGCATCCACAGCTTCTCAAGGAAACCTGTTCCAGTGCCTCACCACTCTCATGGTAAAGAATTTTTTCCTAATATCTATTCTAAACCTCCTTTCTGTTAGTTTGAAGCCATTCCCCCTTGTCCTGTCACTACAGGCCCTTGTAAATAGTCTCTCTCCATCTTTCCTGCGGGCTCCTTTCAGGAGGCCACAGTCAGGTCACCCAAAAGTCTTCTTTTTTCCAGGCTGAACAATCCCCGTTCTCCCAGCCTTTCCTCAAAGGAGACGTGCTCCATCTGACTAATCATGTCAGTGGTCTCATCTGGATTCACTCCAACAGGTGCCACGGAGCACAATACCTTTCCTGGGAAGACTTCCTATGTATGCCTTGGAGTGAAAATGGTAACTTCTTGGTTATCCTCTTGTCCAAACATCTAAGTGAGATCATTAAATAGGTTTGTTGGGGAAGATGAAACAGGAAAGCTTTATTGCCTGCCAAAAGATGCTGAAGGTACGAAAACTATAAGCGAGATTGAAATGAAAGCAAGCTTTGAGATACGAAAGCTTAGTTACTGAACAACTGGAAAACAATGGTGTGGCAGGCTGAAGATAATCCCCTTTGATTGAACAATACCTTCTGCTAGCAAACAGGTCCAAGGGTCACAGTAGACCCTGCTAGCTTGGAGGAAGGGGTCCAAAGAGTAGTCTTTAGGGTTTAAAATGTAATGTAGTATGGTAATGTAAGGATTCTCATAGGCTGTATGCAAATGTTGTAGGATTTGTATCTTGCATCACATTGGTTACTGGAAACTAGAATATTCATCACAGAGGATGATTTAATGTATTGTAAATGAGAACCTGGCACTTTTTTCTCACTTCTTCTCTTACTCTCTTTACTTACTTCTTCTTTACATCTTACTTCTCTTACCCCCTTTCTGCCCTCTTGCCCTGCTGTCTCCCTTGCCCCCTCTCTTCTTGCCTTCTTACCCTCTCTCCCTCGTGTGTCTCTCTCACTTTCCTGGCCTGGCCTGCTTTGAGCTGCAGCTAGCAGCTCCAAGCAAGGCCCTTCCACAATAAACTACCTGACCCAAAACTTGCTTATAGAGATCTCTCATCATTATCCGTCCAGCGCAGAGGCTTTTTCTATAAGGTTTGTGCTGCTGCCACCACCTGTGACTGTAACACAAAAAGGCTTCTGTCAGCATCCTGAATTTGAACCACCACTGGCTCCAAGATGCCTCACACATAAAGAAGATTCTCTGCCTCCTAAATCTGCCATGAGATGGTTGTGTCGCTGAGAAATGCTGAGTCCTTTAATGGGAAGGCACTTCCACATGGCATTCTGCTCAGAGGCATAAGGTGCTCTTCTCTGGTATTGCCTCTACACTGTGATCTGGAACACATCTACTACTTTGAAAATAAAAGCTAAAAATGAGTTGGAAGACGAGGAAGGTTCTGTTAAAGGTTGTATGATGAAACCAGGTTGCAAGTAGATTACCGTTATTTAGGAAATTTAAGTAAAGCTAAAGGCAAGGATAAACAAATACAAAAACAATACAGAAATAGAAGTTTGTAAGGATTTGGAAATTGCGTGCAAAGGGAAAATGCACTTTCGTAATATGAACCACCTGAAGGATCTGGGATCCCCAAGGGTCCCAAGAACAGCTGGTGGTAAATGGGTGGTGTGGGGGTATGTAGGGGGCCACATTCTGGTAGGTTTCCTCGAACCCACACAGAAAGTTTCCTCCAAAAAACATATAAATCAAATGCACCTAAACCACTTTGAGATCAAAGAAACAACAGAAATCAATTAAAAATCATACAGGGTTTCACACGCATGCGCACACACACACACACACACACAATCACTCAGAGTTAAGTTGCTAAGATACATGCACTCTAAAAGAAATATGGACATGAAAGGAGAGCCTACGAAATTAATTGAACATTTGAATTTAAAGTTCGGACATAATTAGCTAAATTCTGAACTTATCTAAGTGACAAACTATTAATTTAACAGGAATGAATCCTTCTGTAAAAAGAAAAAGAAATTAGGAAAACATGAAGTTAGGCAACAACTTGTGTGAAGTGAGAGACAGTGGCATCATCCAACATGAAGCAAAAAAGACTGTTATGCAACAATTTCTCTTTGAATAACCAACTCTTTCAAGGTGAGAAAGGAGATAAGGTTTTATGATTGGCATAAGAAAAGTTTATCTTCAAGACAAAAATAAAGGGAAATGAAATATACCATAGACTGTTTATTATATTTCAAGAACTACACCCCATCCCCTTTGCAAGACACAACACTCAAGCATTTATTTTCAATAACCAGCCAAAATGTTGCAATTTCTGAAACAAGTATGTTCCATGAAAGCTAAAAATTCATTCTAAATAATAATTTTCTTTTCCCCTTTTGGTATATATGGGTGAAAACATATTTCTTTCCTAACTAGCACATAAGATGTGAAATTAATTAGCTTCCAGCCAAAAAGAATAATTAAGAAACCTTGGTGACAATTAATAACAATTGGTTGTAATGAAAAAATCTCCAGCTGTATTTCTTACTAATTAAACTTCATGAATGGAATATTAATATATAAGTGAAATATTGCTCATGTTGCAACTACAGAAGGAGACCTGTGCTCATCTTCCTATTAAGATAATTCATCTGATATGCAATACCTATTCTCAGTTTCTATTGCCACACATATGAAGAATTCAATATGTCTTTCAAAATGGTGATGTGCAAAAATATCATCATATGAATAGTGTACCTGCGTTGTACCATGCAAAGATAGTTTTACTTTCCGCTTAGTAATGCTACCGCAATCCAGGTATGCTCCTTTCACTCTGATTTTCTTTCACCTTTTACAAAATTTGAAGGTAGTCAGATGGTGAAGGTTAATCAAGGGATCAAGTGAATTTGTGTGAGATCATAATTGTTTTGAACAGGGAAAGGTGCAGGCATAAAAAAAGGACAAAATTCTTAGATAACAGCACAATGTTTAGACCAAGGAAAATCTGGAGATATTAAAAGGATTGCTCACATGTTCTCATTTCTATAATATAGTCACGCTTAAGAAGGAGAAGTACATGACAAATATATATGTGTCATATATAATAAGTGACTCTTAAGAAGGAGAAGTATATGACAAAATGGAGGAACTATATTGAACAAAAACACATTGCTCTTTGTTGGGCTGTATGTTGATTGATTACATCCAGATTAACAAGTTCAAGTAATCTCATTCTTCAGTAATATAGACTGGCCTTTATACAATATGTCAAAACTAACATAAAAAGATAAACTATCTGACAAAAATATTCCTGAGAGTATAATAGTCCTAAAGCAAATGCTGTAAACAGAATAGCAGAGGCAATACTATTATTGCTTAGTTGCGCCAATAATTGGCACTCCAGTTTACTAATATTGATATGAAATGACATCGTGTTTTTCTGACAGTACTTTAATGCAATTCAATTGAATGATGTAGCTGTTGTGGTTTGACACTGGCCAAACGCCAGGCATCCACAATAGCTGATCACTCACCCTTCTCTGGCACAGCTGAGCAGAGGGGAGAAAATTTAACAAAGGGTTCATGAGTAGAGATAGGGACTGGGAGAAAACACTCTCAAGGGCAAAACAGGCTCAACTTAGAGGTACAAATTGAATTTGTTACTAACAAAATCAGAGGAGGATAATGAGAAGTAAAATAAGCCCTTAAAAACACCTTTTCTTCCCCCAATCCCTCCCTCCTTCCCATCGACCCCACAGGGAGACAGGGCATGGGGGTTTTGGTCAGTTGGTCACCCGAGATCTTCTTCTACTGCTCAGGGAGAGAAATCCTTCCCCTGCTATGCTGTGGGGTTCCTTTCCACAGAAGCCAGCTTTCTGTGAACTTCTCCAGCATGGTTCCAATCTCACAGGCAGACAGTCCTCCCAAAACTGCTGCGGTGTGGGTCACTCTTCCACGAGGTGCAGCCCTCCAAGGACAGGCTGCTCCAGCCTGGAAGCAGGGGCCCCCTCTCTCCACCGGGTCTCCCACTGGATCACAGCCTCCTCCAGGCATCCACCCACGCTGGCATGAGCACCTCCCCCACGGGCTGTGGGTGGATCTCTACATCCTCCGTGGACCCATGGCCTGCAGGGGGACAGGTGCTTCACCATGGTCTCTTCACCACGGCCTGCAGAGGAATGTCGGCTCTGGTGCCTGGAGCACCTCCTCTCGCTCCTTCTCCACTGACCTTGGTTGTTTCCCTCTTGTTTCCCTCCCTCCATGTTGTTTCCCTCACATGTTCTCACCTCCTCCTTTTCTCTGGCTAGGAAAAAAATGTGTCCCAGTCTGGTTTGATTTTCTTCTTAAATATGTTATCACAGGGGCGTTACCAACATCTCTAATTGGCCCAGCCTTGGCCAGTGGCATGTCCATCTTCAGAGCCACCAGGGATTGATTCAGCCAGACATGGTGGAAGCTTCTAGCAGCTTCTCACAGGAGCCACCTCTGTGGCCCCCCTGCTACCAAAACCAGTCTGTGCAAAACCAACACAGAACTCAATTTTCTCTATGCGTTTTACCACTTATGATGCCAACAGCAATATATGAATCTCCCAAAAAGTAAACCAACAAAACAACAAAAAAATAGTGAGTGTATTTCAGGGGACTGTGAAAAATACTTTAAAACTTTCTTCTTTGAATACACGTTCAAATGCAGATTCCCATCTGCAAAAAAAGTTGTGTTTTAATGGATATCAACATGTTTCCATTTCTGGGAAAAATCAGTATGTATTTGGTTCTTACGGGACTTATCAGAGTATTCAAATCAGTACTTCTAATGTGGTATCACTGCTACTGTGTCAGCTGGCTGATGTGAAGACCCAGGTATGACACTGCAGGAGCACGAGAATCACAGGAAGCTTGGGAAATTTAGAGCATTTATTTCAGAAAAAAACTTTTTAAAGTTGAGTATGGTAGGTATAGGCTCTGGTGTTTTCACTCTACTGTCCTCTTGCACCTGAAGGTGGAAGGTTCCTCTTCATTTTATCAGTGTGGATTCAATTAACTATGATAGTAGGTTCGTACACATATACAGAGACATACTTGGAGCCTTAAATCATTTTTACTTCCCTTTTTATATCCTCTTTTAAGCTGTCATCACTGTTACTGTAAAACATTTAAAGTGTTATGGTACATATATTTTCACAGCATTGGGAGGCTCTGATTTAGAAATAAATGCATTTGGGAAAATTAACCTCAAACCCTTCACACTCTCTCAGTAGTCAATCAAGAGTAATATTATGCCACGTGGGGTTTTTTGCTGCTTTCTTTTTTTATTTTTCTAGTGTCACACAAAAGTCATGGGTCAGTAGTTCCAGGAAAAAATGTGGCATACTGTGTTCCACAAAATGCACTGTAAACCTTGTGTTAAAAGGCAACAGAGGGTCACAGCCTCCCGCCCTCTTAATGACTATAAATTTGCTAATGCCCTGGAAAAGGAGAGGGAGACTTCTTGGAGCAGATGCTGCCAGAAATAGGCTGTGCTGCAGGGAATGCTGAGGACAACAGGCTTAAAGCCAGGACCCCTGCAAAGTCTTTATTTTGATAGTCTTAGAACTTTTGCAGAATTCCTAGCTGTTTTCAATATCAACTAATCACAACTCACTTTTCATTTTCCTTTTCATGATTTACCGAATGTGGATATGAGTCATATCCTGAGTTAATAAAAATATCAGTGTACCTGAGAACATGATTCATGGTGATTAGGCTGTGTGCTAAGCTATGAACCAAGAAAGATATTTCTTTGCAATTCTTACTATTTAATTTTAAAAATAATACCAATGGTATGCTTGTAGAAGGCAGAATTAAATTGGGATGCAGAGAAGTGAATTTGGGGACTGGGAAAAACAGGACAGGTGAATTCCAAAGTTAGCGAGATGTCATTAATGCCATTACTAGGCTATTTGTGCAAAGACAGAAGCTGATTTATAGCTCTACAACAAATATATTATAGGATTATTTTGTCCCTCAGATACCTCTGTCATTCCTCCACAAACAACAATATTTTTAAGATGTTTAAAAAGTAAAGACAAGAATAATTAAAAATTAAAATATTCATTTTCCGCACTTTCATGTGATACAGAAAACATGTTTTATACCTACAAATTGTAGGGAAAGTAACTAGGAAAGTGTGTCATGAATCATATTCTCAGGTATATAGATGTTTTATTAACTCAGGACATGACTCATATCTAGATTCAGTAAATCATTATAGAAAAATGAAATATCAGTGAGTTATAATGAGCTGATATTCAAAAGATTTAGGAATTTTGCAGAAGTTTTTTAGACTATCACAATAAACACCTTTCAGGGTCCTTAACTTCTCTGCAATTCAGCTATTTAGCTACCCAAGAAAATTAGGGAGTAATATAGATTAACATGTGAGGAAACATATCTGAAACCTGCATTTTACAGAAAATTTATAATGGGACATGAAATAAGAATCTAATAGTCATAACATCAAGGCACAATATATTCTCCTATCTTCCCTTTTTGTGAACTTAGCCAGTAAACACAGTAGCAATACCTGTATTTTAATTAAAAATATCTGAAAATTAGAAGATTAAGTGCATTTTTTTCCTCTGGTATGTGAATGTATAGACCAGATCTGCCTAAAACAGTCAAATTGCAGCTTAAACACCTTGTCACTTGATAATGAAAAACATGGAATGAAATCCTAGCTATATGAAAGTCAGTAGGACTTCAATTATCTTGCGAAGCTGTGAAGTATTATAGAGCTTGTCTGTGGTAGGTCATCTGCAATGATGATACCACAATTTTTCATTGCGTGTATTCTCCAAGTGTTTCAAAAGCATCAAACTAATATATGAATAATAAGAAATTATCTAAAGTAGGACATCATGTCTGTGTAGGGCTGGAGTCCTGACTTAAACACTAGGAGATGTTAGCATTGTGTTACCTGACATTAACAGTGAAATTCCTAGTAGAGAAAAGGTCAAAAAGCCAATTTTCAAATCGATTTCAAAAGTTTTTGTAGAACTCTTCACATTTCCTGCACCCATGAACACACCTGCAGAGGTAGGTATTTTTCAGAAGCATCTCCTTTAATTTAAGGATTTATATTTTTCTGGTATAGAGTTTGGTAAGTCTTGCTTTTTCATTCAATTTTCAGGTACTTCCATCTATTGTGTTACCAAGGGGTTGAAAGTTGCAGAAGATAAATTGAGACTCCTTTCTGAGAACTGTCCTCAACAGGGAGCCCCACCTGACTTTGTCAACTCTCCCAGCATCCTTCTTTTCTTCTTCCTCCTATTCACCCCTCTTTTAGAGGGAAAAGAACCCTAGAAACTTTTAACAGACTAATATTATTTGACATTTATTTTAGTCTAAAATATCTAAACATGTGGTAATCAAGGCAAGGAAGATAGAAGAATTGTAAATAAACAGTAATCTCTATGAGGTATGCACTTTTTATAGAAATACCACTTAAAATAATGTTATGTGTATTTCAGAATTAGTAAAAGAAATCAAAAAGAATTACTGCTCACAAGACCAAAATGATTTATCCAATGGTATTAAATGTTACTTCGTGGTGAAACAATGCATCAACAAGCAGCCAATTTAATTGAACTCAGATGTACAAAGGGATGGCACAATACAATTTTTGTCAATAACCAATGAATTATTCACTGACTTGAAATGTTTTTGTCCTCGTAAATCTGTTTGTACCCTCCACACTCAATTTATAGCTATAATACTGAAGTTGGTCTTTCTCTGGAAATGTGTCAAGTATAATTATTTATTTTATTTTAATTTATTTACTGTTTGTATTAACATTGTGAATTTTTCTGGTAGCAAAAGTGTCTTGAAAACTAACTGAAAAAAAATTTAAATCTCTGTTAAAATATTATTTCCATTGCTTCAAATTCAAAACCTATCCAATGTTTTGAATCACAGTTGAATTGCTTTTGGCATTTTAGCATGTCCAGAGGCAAATTCCTACATGGCCTCGCTTGAATTTTACTCAGTTTGAAACTCAAGAAAATTCCTAACTCTCACAGCTGAAAAAAAATGGTGCATTTTTAATTTAATATTCTCCAGTGTTCAAATGACATAAATGTTAGACTGTGGTGTTTCAATTGTGGTAAATTTATTAATATTCTGGGTGTGCATGCATGACTCTCTGGAAAGGTTTCAAAAAACTATTCGGATTACTTTGCATCCCCACAATTTTGCACCAAACCACATAGTATTATATGTGATTAAAGTTATAGTACCCAGCATTTGAATAAGAATCTACATTTCCTTAAAAGTGTATGTATGCACGTGGGGATGTGTACCCAAACATATACGCACATGCAGCAGGTACTATCTCTTCTTTAACCATTTTCTTCCTATCTAAATGATGGCTTCAAGAGAAAAAAATCAACAAACCAAAAAAATCCCCTAAACTAGAACACATATTTTTGACAAGATTAGAGCAAAAATCTATTTTTTCTTATATAGTACTTTGAACCACAAAGAAACTTGGGATTCCATATGTCCCATTAAGGCAAGACATGACAGCTCCTCATCTGTACAGCTGAAAAGAAATTAATAACCATATGCTGATATAAACCTGAAAATCTGGTCTAATACCTGTATTATATCTCTAACAGACTGTGAGATATCAGGCGTAAAAATACTATTAGTCTAGCACTGAAATTTGTAGATGTACAGTAGCTTTATCTAGTCATGGATATAGACTGGAAGAGCACAAAGAGTTTAAATGGTAAACCACATATTTACCTAAGTTATACAAATAGTCTTCCAGGGTGTGCTCACCTTTTCTTAGCCCCAAAACTATATTCCCCGAGTTGAAGTGGGTGGTATAAAATAGCAACCTGGCCATGCCCACATGCTCTACCCCCTCTCTGCAACCAGGACAATCCCAACACCACCTAATATATGAAGAAAGCCAGTAACATGTTTCTAATGCTTCTTCTGCGATATAGGATATAAAATTGGGTTCTGAACAAGGGAAAGTTAGTAGATACTAAAGGAATTCTCAGGCACCATGGCAATGAAAGACAGAGTGCTATGTCATAAGTTTTATGAGAATAAACATACTGCTGTAACTGTGCAAATACTGCAAACATAGAAGATAAACATGAAATATTATGTTTAAATATTTTATTAATATATTACTATTACAGGGATTTTAAAGGTCACCTCAGTAAAGGCTTCTTGCCCTCTAGCAGCTGATTCTTCTTTTCTCCAGTAGCTTTCCACTTATGTGGGGAACACTGATAATATTGAGAAGTCTCTCTTACCTTGAATGTGGTCTGCAAGTCAATGCGTGTGCAGTTTATTGATCGAGTTTTTGGGAATGTGAATAGTGTTGGTGCAGTCTAAACATAATGGCAATGATAAAGTTATGTACCAATACATGTTAAATACATCATAGATGAAGGTTTTTATTATAAGAACTGCATTAGATATTTAAAACCCTTTTAGAGTTTGATGAATATCACTGCATTGCAAGTTTTCTTGAAGCTTTCCTTTCCTTTATCAGATGGATACATCTTTCTGCCAAACATTTAATCTATTTTTGGAGTACTGAATATTTTGTTTCTAGTGGCAGACATACAATTATATCAGACTTTTATTCATATGGTTCTAGACATACTTTGTTATCCAGGTAAGAATGCATGTCCTGTAATTCTACAAAAAGATGACAGAGAGGAGAGGATAAATAATGACACCTTCTGGAGAGTCTAAATCATTCAATTAGTCCAAAGAGACAGATCAAACAGAAAGAAAAAGCAACAGAACTGCTTATACTTCTTATACTGCAGAAGTCCAGTAAGAATGAAATTATAGGTCATATCTCAATCTTCATTCTGATCTCTTTTCAGTCCTATGCATGGCCTCGTACTATACGCAAACAGGCTGATGCAGGAGGGTGTGATGGTGTGACTTAAACTCACTCCAATATACGGTTGAAACACCCTTCAGACACATAGCCAGAATAAAAAAACCTATTCTTTTACTGAAATGGGTTTTGTTGAGGGCTATGAAGATGATGACGGGGCTGGAGCATCTCTCTTATGAGGAAAGGCTGAGGGAGCTGGGGCTGTTCAGCCTCAAGAAGAGACGAGTGAGAGGGGACCTCATCCATGTCTGTCAGTGTCTCCAGGGAGGGGTCAGAGCATGGACCAGGCTCTGCTCAGTGGTGCCCAGCAATGGGACAAGAGTCATAGGGAGAAACTGAAGTACAAGAAGTTCCACCTGAACATAAGGAAGAACTTCTTTCCTGTGCAGTGGCCGAACACTGGATCAGATTGTCCAGAGAGGGTGTAGAGTCTCCTTTACTGGAGGCATTCCAGGACCTTCTGGACACAGTCCTGTGCCATGTGCTCTGGGATGACCCTGTTTGAACAGACAGGTTGGACCAGGTGACCTGCTGTGGTCCCTTTCAAACTGACCCATTCTGTGATTCTGTGATGAGACTCTTACGCTAAAACAGCTTCTTCTAGGTATGTGGTGTCT
Organism: Melanocharis versteri; assembly: GCA_013397845.1. Lineage (NCBI taxonomy): Eukaryota > Metazoa > Chordata > Aves > Passeriformes > Melanocharitidae > Melanocharis > Melanocharis versteri. The sequence goes on along the minus strand of VZTG01007356.1, from coordinate 11,636 downwards.
CTGCAACCTTTGAGTAGTGTGACAACCACAGTTTTGAGGTGAAACTTTGGCCAAAATCGTCTTCTCATAATAAGCCACTTTAAGAAGACTAAAGAGCTTTTAACTTCAAAGGAAACCAGTTTTTGTAGAATATTGGCTATAATATTTAGCTACTTGTAGAGATAAAAGAGAGAAAGTACAAAACTGGGTCAGTTGATTCTGACTAGATCAGAAAAGAAATTAAAAAGAAGTTTATACAAGATTCTCATCCTCTTCATTCCTTGTAGAAAAACCCTGTTTTCCAAACTTGGTTTCACTAACCTCAGTGCCTCTGAGAGCTGCTCTTTTCCATTTCCACTGGTTCATGTGAAGCTTTTGTTTCTGTAGTTCCAGGTTCCTCATTGTGGATCTCCTTCTCTGTTCCTTTCAAAAATCTTTCCATCCTCAGAGGAGCTACAGTTTCCCAGCTCACTACTGCAAATCTCTTTCACATGCCACATCCTTCATTCTCTCCAAAAGGTTATTTTTACTGAGCAGGATCAAATTATTGTGAAAGGCATTAAAACTCTGCCTTTCTCTTCTACAAGTTTCACCTAATCCTATAAGTCTGTTGGTAGAAGAACTACCATGCAGACTGAGAAGACACAACTAGAAATGGCATTGATTGCCACAATGGTCATGTATGAGTGAGGAAGGGAGAGGAGTCGAACATATTTTTACAAGAGCATCTGTCACAAGAATCTTTGTGACTAACTACCCAGTATTCACCAGTGCATCACTCCGTGACTGCACACCTGGCAGGTAGTGCAACTATTGAGTAGTTTTGGAAGAGCATGGGCTCTGTGGTAGTAGATTTTAGTGTAGATGCAACTGAGTTTTTCGTATCTCTTTGGATTTAGGGCCAAATTGTAGACAATGGTTAGAGTTGGAAGAGACCTTAGAGATTATCTAGTCCAATCACAGATGATGAATGCAGGCAAAAAATATAGGGCTATATTTCTGTATCTGAGATGCTTCATTTTTAAATACTTGCAGATGGGAAGAGCAGATCAGAGACTGATAAATACAAATAATATTATTCATGTAATCCATCACTGTTCCTCTTTTTCATTTCCTACAGGTGTTTGCTTCTGGAAAGTTGTGCTTGGTGTAACATCTAATGGACATCTGACTTCTCCTTTTTTTTTTTTCTGTTTTCTTTTTCTCTTCAATTATTCAAAAGTATCATATGGAAACTAACGAGAAAACAGGACAGTGTTTTTTGACATATTTCACAAAAGGACAGAATGGCTTGTTGCAGAAAAATGGGTGAATATAAACAAAGTGACTTTGTAGCGAGAAATCAACTATCATTCGTTTTATAATGGAGAGGGAAGGATACTACTTTAACTGTACCTTTTAAAAAACAAATATATTTTAAAAAATGAAATATCTGACAATTTAACTTTTTGGGGTTTTTATTGAGAGCTAATTTTATATATATAATGGAAACAATATTAAGAGTTTTACCATAATCATTGCTGCTGAAATTGTTTAGCATATAGTTTTCACAGAAGTAATTGTTATGTTTATTATATTATGATTTAGAACTCCCATGCTATCTATATGGAATGTTATCTACAGATCTGTGTTTTGAAAATATATCTTATAGTGTCTTTTCTGAAAAATGAAAATTAGCCGTTAATAATTTTTTTCATGCTATGTAACACAAGAGTCAGGCAGTAGATGTTCTTCAAGAAAGAAAACCAAAGAAATCTGTAATATGCAAAAAAGTATAAGGAAATATTGCATATTGGTTTTATGTCAAGACTGTGCAACATGAATTTACAGTGACAAATACTTTCTTATATAAAATGACTAATTTTTCAAACTACTTGTCTGCAGCATGTGATCAGTTTCATATTTCAGTGTTTTGATTACACTTAATTCACAATGATGAAGGTGAAAATAAATTTAGATTTGCATAGAAGGTAAATTTTGGTTTAAAGTGAGGGCAATCAATGGTAGCTTTACAGGTGAGAGATGCCTACATAAACTTACTGAAAAATAAATTGAAGTGAACTCTATATATCAGGAATAGGAAAAATACTTCTTATATACATCATCTTAAATTTAAAAAAACCAAAACAATATACCATAGAAGAAACCCCCAAACTAGAAGAAAATAAACTTTCTTCAGTTTGGGAAGTCTTTGATAAAAGGCACTAACTGCAAAGGTTTCCAATAAAGTGACTACATTACACTTTGTTTAACATATTGAATTGAGTTTAAGATACAGTGCAAGGAAACTATGTGCTTTGAATTCTTCTTTCTCTCCCGAGACAAATTCAAAACAGGCTTATTTCTTCTAGCATACTTGCACTGACTCTATCAGTCATGATATCTGGGACTATGTTGTGCAATATTTTTCATTCTTCCCTTGATCCAGTTTTTAAAAATTGCTCTTCTTTGTCTCTATAAAATGGCACTCAGAGATAGAGGGTGAGAATATATGCCTATTCTTTTAAATTTAGTTTCAAATAAACATAAGGAATTAATATATGGTCTAGAAACAGTGAAATTGCAATGACATTAGATTTCAAATCAAATGACAATTTACAGTACATAGGTGATTTCTATGTCACTCAGTACAGTTCTGGAAGGTGTTGATCATTCTTAACTTTCATTACAGTAACTATGGTGTTTGAAAGATTCTCACAATTGTCTAGGAAGTGATCTTTGCAGCGCCAAATTTTTATGCTGTTAATAATGAACTAACTGCTGTTTTTAAAGTGCTTTGGATTTCCAGATGAAGTTCATTTCTGAGAAAAGGTTATATTGAAGATATTGTGCAAGATATTTATTTATTTAAACATAAAAATCCAAATTGGATTTGTTTCAATTTCATTTCTTAGATTATTTTCCAAATGTGATGAAAAGGAAACTTACGAGATTAACTAGAGCATTTTATATATTAATTTTTTTCTTTCTTGGTTTTTGTTGGACATTTATATCACTAGACTCTATTTTGTGTGGGTTGTTATGAAAACATCAAAGAAATTTCGATTGAAAAGAAAAATTCCTAGATAAATTGGGAGGAGTGGTACACATCTAGGGTTTTGCTAATGGTTTTAGAGAGAAAATTTTCCTTCTAATATTGCAGTGCAAGACAATAACCATCACATCCTAATCAGAGGCAAGTGTCATTCTGGGATGGGTTCATTAGGAAAAAAAATATATCATCGGGAGGTATTTGAAAAACATTTGGATAAGTTGTATATATGTCATAAAGGAAATAGACAAAAGATGAATTTAATAAAAGTAAGGAAAATCAACAGTTTATACATGTAGTTATTTCCCACCTCATCCCCCTTCTCATAGTACACATTCATACGATGGTCAAATGTTGGGTCATTTAATGCTTAAACACTCCTGGTGTTTTAAATTAGGAACACCTCCTGCTTGCCCTGGGGTTTCCTTGGCATTTCCTATTTATCCAAGGGTCACTCAAGTATAAAATTCTTCTCCTCCAAGCATATTTCCAACTTACTAGCAAAATACTCAAATAATTCCTAAATTTGGCTATCCCAGAAATCTCAAATTTGTCTAAATTTGAGAATAATTCTTTATTGTTGCTTGAACAGGTCTGTTGCCTGGAGAATGTGATTTTACTCTTCTTATGATCTGGAAATGATAGAACTGCATGCGTGTTTGTATGCAGTTTCTTTTCTCCTTCAGGTTAGAAACATGTCTGTCCCAGTTTCTGTAGAAGTTCCAAATCACAGTAAAATAGATCACATGAAATGGGAAACTATTTTAAAGCTCCTAATGTTGCTAGTACATATTTTGCTCAAATTGATAAATTAAACATAAATAACATTGTATCACTAGTTTTTAAACCTGATCCTCTTATGAGGATACGGAAATCTTTTCCTCCAAGTTCACTAGTCAAGCAGTCTGAAAAAGTTACTTCAGTAGTAACTTCAATATTTATTAGGCAATCAGTTTTAAAAGTTTTCTTAAAGATAATATTTTCAAACCTCAATTAATTTTTATACTTTCATCCCAGCCCATAGTATAGTATTCTTCCAGTACACTGAAGATACATAGTATGAACATTGTTTTAATGCTAAGTACTTCTGACTTCCTTGCAAAAAAAATCAGGGACATTATCATACCCACCAACACTATCGTGGCTCTTTTTGTGATTTTAAGTAGCAAGTACTCCACTCTCAAGCCTCCAATATATTTAAATGATTGTAAGTGTGATCTTACGCAAGCTATTCTGTAGTTGCATTCCATTATTATATTTAAATAGAGTCTAAAAATATAAATTATTAGTTGCATTTGGTTTTGTATATGTGTCTATAGCATCACTATAATATCTCAAATGAGAGCAATGGCAACTTAGCCAGGTAATAAAGAAAATTGCTCTTTGTATGTCCTAAAATAACCATAAATCACTTCTCAGAAGTTTATTTCAAATAAAATAACTGATTTAATTAAACCCAAAGTAAACACATTAATTAGGTCCCAGTGAAAGAAAAATTGGGACATTCTGGGATAATGAAAAAGTGGTAAAGAGAGATTGAATTATCTTTAATCTCGTGTTTCAAGGGAATCATAATGAATAAGTTTTGCATTTATAATTTTTAATAATACTTTAAAGTAGCTGTCATTCCCAATAGAAATATCCATCTGGGTAATAATTTTGCCTCTCTTCCTCCCCACCAGCCTCTCAAAATCCGGACCAAAAAAAAAGACATAATAATTGACCAGTAATAATATAGAAGTCATGCCATAAAATATCAATTAATGGAATAGGCTTTGTTCTTCAAAAACTCTTCCCACCCTGCTGCATGACATTAATCAATACATTTCAGGAACTCCTGAGAATACAGACAGAATTACTGATGGTCTCATATGTACTCAGCATGGGTAAACCTTTACTTTCTTGCAGTGAATTAAAGATTTTATATCTTAACTTGTAGGGAGTCAGAAATTACAAAGGAAAATATTTCAAGTCAGCATCCTGCATATCAGTATTGTTATCATCCCTTTTCACCCCACCACCAGATCTTAACCATTCTTTCACCTTTACTGGAGGCTAATATTTCATAAATATTTTCCTACTTTGTCTGAAGCTCAAATACCTTGCAGAGAGGACAGTTATTTTGGTTTTCATGGTAATCAAGTTGAAAGTATTCACAATGAACCTATTTATTTTTAAGCAGTCCAAAATACTCTATATAAGGATGCAAGATGATGAAGAATTTCTTAATGAAGAATAAACTCTCTGGAACGTTAAATAAAGGATTGTTCATATATTCAGAAGTGAATTACATCTGCTGACCTAGATCCTCATAAAAGAATAAAGCATATCCTTTAAACTTCCATTGAGGCAGAGCTGATTTACTATGATTAATTACCAACATTCTAGTGTCTTTGATCCTTTGTTCAAGATAATTAAACAGAAAAAACTAACTCATGACAATGTATTTTTTTATTGTTATTTTTCAGTGCAAAACTGAAGTCATTATAACAGAAAATTTGGGGAAAACTTTCCTTGCTCTCCATGTGGTAATTGCCATTTGTGTATATTTTCTTCGAAGATGAATATATATTTTTTATGACAAAACTTGTAGCTGATCTCTGTGACAAGAGAGGCACTGCCTGCATGGTAGTGTCATTTAATGCATATAGGGAAACAATAAAATACTTTCTAATTGTCAGCCTTAGCAGCTGAAGGAAACCCAAAGTTAATTTGGCATCTATATTTTTCCTATATTTTTGTTTTCTGTGAGATTCAGCTTTTAAACTATAGAGCTAAAAGAAGTAGAGTGGTATGATTTGTTTAATTTAATTCACTGCTTTTTTTGTGGTGAGGAAAATCTAAAGTAAACAAACCAAATTTACACCAAATGAAAAATAACCAAATAACTGTGGAGATGGAGAGATAATTACTTTTTTGGTTAAAGACATATTTGAATAAAAGCAAAAATACAAGGAGGAAAAAAAAAGAGGTAATGAATATAAGGTGTAATACCTTGTAAATAAAAGGAAAGTTAGAATAGAGCTTCAGGATTTTTTTTGAGAAGTTTAACTTCTAGAGTGTAAAATAAATTTAATCTCAAGGTTTCAGACAATGTTGAACTAACTAGGAACTGAGCAACAAAGCAATTTAGGAAAATGGCTTAGAAACCAATTTCTTTAACATCTGCTAAGGTGATTTTTTGAAGGAAGAAGACTTCGTTAGAAACATTAAAAAGTTAAAAATTGAATTTAAAAACTGTCGGGTTTATCAGCTTGTTTCATGAAGACGCAGCTTAATTTCTAATTTTTAAGTATTCATGAGTACTCATACTTTTAAAAATAACAGAGAGAGAACAGAGCAAGTTGTTTAACTTAAAGGGTGAAATTCATCCTGTGCACAGGTGTGGCACAGAGAGTATGTTAAACCTGAATTTTTATATAAGCACAGGCTCTTAAAAAACCTTGGTAGAGCTTGCGTCAACAGGTGAAATTTATGTCTGAAAAGAGTATTTGTAGCACTGATTATATGACCAGATCTATACCTGAAATAATCATTCTGACATAGGTTATTAATTTGTCAAAACATATATATATGTAAGCGGCCAAAAGATGAAGGAGGATAAATTGAAATTCTTCACTGGATGTGGTTGTTGAATTTTACTGCACATAAATTACAAAGTGATCCAAATGTTGCAAAGGTTTTGGTGTTCTTCTTGTCAGTTTACATTTTATTTGGCCTGACTTCCTTCTTCATAATGAAAAGAAAATTCAATCACAACTACCTTGTACCTTTCGTGGACTTAAAAAATCCCCGAACCTGTAGTTTGTTTAAGAGCACCCATGCCTTAGACAGGGCTGCTATATGAAAATTCAAGAGACAGCCATAGGGTAAACCAAGCATCCAGTAAACTGTAAATCTTTTTCCTTTACGCTGCTATGCTACTTACTGCAAGGTTGTATAGATATCACAGGTTTTCCTTACTGAAATACTTCTGAAAGCAGGTATGACCCAATGCAGGTCTGAAGAGCAAACTGAATCAACAAAGATTGCTTTGTTTCAAAATCTATTGGATTCAGAGAAAAAGTGTGCATTGTGATAGTGGTAGAAGGATGTTTTACAGGGAAGTAGAAAAATGAGATAATATTGTCCTCATTTTTTGTTGACTTCACGAATGAGCTAAACACGTCATAGAGTCATAGAATTGCCTGGGTTGGAAGGAACCTCAAAGATGATTTAGTTCCAACCCCCTGCCATGGGCAGGGACACCTTTGACTAGACCAGCATGTTCAGAGCTTCATCCAGCCTGGCTTAGAACACTTCCAGGGAGGCGACATCCACAACTTTCTGGCCAGCCTGTGCTAGTGCCTCACCACCCTCCCAGTGAAGAATTTCTTCTTAACATCTAATCTAAACAGGCACTCTTCCAGTTTGAAGCCATTCCCCCTTGTCCTTTCACTGTGCACTTCTGGTAAATACATTATATGTAATGATATATAAGAATAATACATCAAATATATAAAATGTTTAATAATATATAAAATATATAAAACACATACTAATATATGATATGAAATCATAGTATACTATAATAATAAATATATTCTAAATATCTCACTGAACTTATCAAAGCATCTCAAGGATCTGTGACTTCATAACTTTTACACTTTCAAACCATCTTTCAATGCAATCTCTTACTCTATACAGGATCCAGCTTCAGCTCCTATTTTGATAATAAGCCGCTAGTATTCTATCCCCTACCAGAACCAAACCAAACTAAATCAAAACAGACACACAAAAATAAACTCCCAAAACAATCAACCCAAAACCTTAAGCCACCACTGTATGAATTCCTTGGGAAACAATGTTCAGGTTTGCAAGGATGAGCATTCAGAGGACAGTGAGCACCAGTCCTCATTGAATGAATTTTTACTTTTTTTAGCTTGTCATTTTATAAAAGACAGCCTGCATACTGTTTCTGGATTTAGAAAGCCTTCTACAGAATAGTGATCTGTTATTTTCAGATGAGTTTTTTCTCATGTGATTTTTTTTTTCCTAAGGATTGTTTTAACTGGTATTAATCCTATGAATAATATATGTATTTCCATAATAGGAAAAGTAGTATTGATTTTCTTGAACAAATGTGAAGCACAGATTGAGGTCAGAAATTATCAGTTTATTGGCATGACCATTTGAAATGGCTGAATATTTTGAACAGCTAAGTATTTTATAGCAGATGCTCAGAATACAAAAATGGTGTGTTAGTGATTTGCTCAGAAAATCTGAAAAGCAGACTCTGTCTGTGGCAGGACATCTATTCCCCCCCTCCCCCCCCCCATNCCCCCCCCTCCCCCCCCCCATTTCTCTCTACCACAAGATAGCTGGTGCATAAAGAGATAACCCAGGGGCTGAAAGGCCCAGCAAGGGTCATCTCTGGTACCAAAAGGGCTCAGATATCAACTAAGAATCCACACCTTAGTCTGGAGAGCCGATGTGGGGAAGAGATAAAGGAAATGTTTCTGACTGAGAGACACTGGTTTACAAACTATAAAAGACACATGAGTTATCACAGAGGCACAAGTCTCTTACAGGTAAAAGTCTCTTACAGGTAGAAGTCTCTTACAGGTAGAAGTCTCTTACATGTAGAAAGCTCTACACACACACCCTGAAAGTGTGGGAGACTTCTCCCCAGAATCTGGATGCAGGTTCTGTGGTTACTTCTCCAGGGATTGAGTGAAAGGAGGAGGCATGCCTTATCAACAATTGGATGGTAAGATACATTGATTCCTAGTTATATCATTTCTTCGCTAGCTGTAATTGAAACAATGCCCTATCGTGCACTGTATGTTAACCTACTAGTAGCTCTTTTCCAATTTTGTCCTTATTCCTGTGTAGTATATAGTCTGTGCTAAGTCTGATGTCTGTTAGTTTTCTGTCTATTAAATAAATAATTCATTCTACAATAGACCGAATCAGCCATTATTAAAGAACTTGTGAACGAGAGTGGGTTTTAGGGTGCTGGCCACCTTAATAAAGCTCCTGCCTGCTGCCAGAGGCCTGGGCAAAAGGCAGGAACTTCTCTAAACTCCCACATCCATTCGTAACACTGTCCTATATCAATTTGGGAACCAGGAAAAACACATTAGAATGATTCTTATGATTCTTATGATTCTTTGTTTTATCTTATGAGGGGTCATCATCCTTGAAGACTCATATAAACCAACTATACTGTGCAGGCAGCTAGAATTCAAACAGTGGTGGAACATCTTTCCTTTCCATTGTTCTCTGTGCAATGCTTTGTTAGTCTTGTCATTCCCTTTCCCTCTTCCACTTTTTTTAAGGCTTTTCATATCACTCTGCATTGAAATGAAGAATCTTTGTGCTGTCTGATCCAGGGAATATTAAAAATCCAGATAGCTTCCTTGCTACATTTTCAAATAATCCACCATGAACACTCATGTTTTCTAAGACCATGTTGGGAATGGCTTTAAATTTACTTTTGTTTTTTAAGGATATCTGTTTGACACAGAAAAAAAAATGTAGAAAATATTAATATTTGGCACTGCTCTGAAGAATTAAATGTAACTTTTGTCGTTTCTGTCAATCTGTATCCTGGTCTACTTTCCAAATAATTTCCTGCCCCAAGTGGGGTGGATTTTTTTATCAAATGCATATCTTACTCTTTAGGATTGTGTTTCAAGAAAAAGAAGAAAAAAAGGTAGACTTGAAATTAAATGCATTCTTAAATGGGAGAAGGGAAGAGAGTAGAGCAGTGCAGGAACACCCTAAATTTGGTTCTGTGTTAACTAGAAAACAAGCAAAAACATGTAAAAAACTGCTTCATTATATCAGAATTTATATTGTCTGGAAATGCCATGTCAGAAATTCTTTATCTTTGTCAAAACAATTACCAACCTAAATTTGCATGGATTTCACAAGACCAATTTTGTTAGGAAGGGATGGGATCTCTTGTCCAGAAGAGGCAAGAGAATCTTTGGCAGCAGTCTGGCCAGGTTGGTGAGATGCTTTTAAACTGAACGACTCAGGGTGTGGGGTCTGGACTGACAGGGCTCATTCCATCACATCCAACTGGGGAATAAGCCAGGCCAACCAGAGCAGCAACAAATGTTCCTCAGCTGCCTCCCAAGGTGAGAACCAGAAGGCCAAGCACCTCAAGGGTGTGTATGGCTGTGGTGGATCCTCTCACACCCCTCCTTGGAAATGTGCATGCTTGATTCCCTCTCTGAAATGCCTATAAACCAACACACACAGCATGGGGACAGCTCACGTGACTGGAATGCTGTCATGGATGGCTAATCTACATTTTAGGAAAGACAGCCCAGCAAGGTGAGGTTGTGCAGTTGCTCTTTATGTGAGAAAAAACACAGTATGTATTGAGCTCTGCCTAGAGGTGGATGAAGAACAAGTCAAGAGCTAATGGGTAAGAATTCAGGGGCAGGCAAACATGGGTGACACTGTTGTGTGTGTTCACTACAGGCCAGCTGATCAGGAAGAGGAAGTCAATTAGGTCCTTTACAAAGAGCTGGAAGTAGCCTCATGATCACAAGCCCTGGTTCTCATGGCTTCACCTTCTCTGACACCGGCTGGAAAGGCAGCACAGCAAGGCACGTGCAGTGCATTGAGAATCACTTTTTGACACAGATGGTGGAGGTCCAACGAGAAGAGGTGTGCTGCTGGACCTTGTATGAACGGAGAAACAAGGACTGGTTAGGACATGGAATTTGGGGGCAACCTTGTCTGCAGTGACCATGAGGTGGTGGAGATTTGGGTCCTGAGTGAAGGAAGCAGGGCACTAAGTAGGAATAAACCCCTGGACTTCAGGGCTAACACTGGCCTCTTCAAAGACCTCCATGGAGGAATCCCATGGGTTAGGGCTTTAGAAGGTAGGGAGGCCCAAGAGAGCTGGATAGACTATTCAGTCATCACTTTGTCCGACCTCAGGATCAGTGCATCACTAGTATGAAACCAAGCCAAGGGGGCAGGAGACCTGCATGGACGATAAAAGAGCTTCTGGCAAAACTCAGACAGAAGAAGGAAGTTTATGAAATGTGGAAAAAAGGACAGGCCACATGGGAGAAATATAGAAATGTTGTCAAGTTATGCAGGGATGAGACAAGGAAGGCTAAGGTGCACTTTAAATTACATTTGACAAGAGATGTCAAGGATAACAAGAACAGCTTCAAGTACATCAGTGGCAAAAGGAAAACCAGGGAAAAAGTGGGGCAGCTCCTGAATGAGGTGCCCTGGTGATAGAAGATACAGATAAGGTGGATGATTTCTTTCTTTCTGTCTTTACTGCTAAGGCCAGCCCTAAGGAATCCCACACCTGGGAGTCAAGATCTCTCTTCCCTTATCTGGAGAAAGGATGGCTTTCCATTCATTAAAGAGGATTGGATTAAAGATTATTTGGGCAAGCCTGACACCTACAAATCTGTGGGCCCTGATGGGATGTGCCCATGAGTGCTGAGGGAGTTGGCAGATGTTATTGCTAAGCCATTCTCCATCATCTTTGAAAGGTCAAGGAGACCAGGAGAGGTTCCTGAGGACTGGAGAAAAGCCAGTCACTCTAGCCTTCAAAAAGGGCAAGAAGTAGGACCCAGGGTACTACAAGCCAGTCAGCTTCACC
>VZTG01007355.1:465180-505971 GCA_013397845.1 Melanocharis versteri | reverse complement strand
TTTTTTTTTTTTTTTGACTGCTTCTCTGTTGACGTACCAAAGTGTTGAGCCAAAATCAAGCAGCAGATCCTTACCACCTCAGAAACCCCAGCACCAAACAACAGATCCTTCTGTATAGACCATTGCACTGGTGGCAGGAAGGCATTCAGATTGAAAACAGCACATTCTTCACTCAGCAGACACCATGCCAATGGGGACATGTGGGACAATGGTTGCAGGTGAATAGCAACAAAAAAGGGATTTAAAGTAATATTTCCCAAACCAGCTCCACCCTATTACTGTGCTGATCACCACCCTCTCCACCAGAGAAGAACTGCTGAGATTGAAATGTGTCTCTGGATGTCATCCAGTCCATCCCTTCTCAATTGTAGGATAAATTCAAAGTTATATCAGGGACAACAAGCCTGCTCTGCACTTCTTAGCCGTGGGTAGACTGAGGGCACACGTACTTATGCTTCTCAATCAGTTATTTGTATATCACTACATGGAAGGGGATCATTTTCCACAGCAAAGATTCCATCCAACAGGCTGACTGGGACACTGTACTTTCTAATCATGGAATCAGTGTAAATTGAAGCACCTCTCAAAACTTTCTCCAAGTCCCAAACTCTTCAGTCTAGTGCAAGTACTGGTTCTCAGGACTGGCCACACAACTGAGGTTAACTTGAAGAAGGGGTTTCATTTTATAGGTGATTTTTGACATTTTGGTGACCCCTTACCAGCATCTTCTTCTCTCAAGAAACCAACAAAACTTCTTTAAGAGTCTTAGGACACACAAGATACTGTCTGTACACAGGGCTGCATGTGTCTGCTTCATGAAGACCTTCACACTCTAATTCTGTTTGTCACCTTCTGCTCCTCAGGCACAGAACTCATATCCTTTTCCACAGGTCTTGGGAGCATGTGGGAACTATGGCATTTGTGAAGACCTTTGCAGCACAGAAGACCCAGAACTGCTTGTAGTATCAGAGCCTCTGTTCATTATGCACAGCAACAGAAAAAAAATCACAGACTCATCTCCATTGAAGAGAAGGCACTAGATAAATCTATGCATGTTTTGACATCAAGGAGGTTAAAGTGGTGTTTATGCATGCACTCTCCTAATCTGTTTTACTTCTGTGGAAAGTCACACCTAAATAATTTATAGACTAAAAAGGTAAAAAAGAGATAAAGTGCCTTTAATGTAGAAGTAATAATGATGGTGAAATTAGTCTAGCCTTTAGCAAATGTGTTTATTGATGTTTTTAAGAGAAAAGGCTTTTTTCACCTGTTGTTTATTTTCCATGTACACTTGACCATGTGTGTAGACTTTGGCTGTATGTTAATAAAAGAATTGTAGTTAATAAAAGAATTTTAATCAAACCAATCTGCCAGAGACAAACCTTTACTTTCAAAAGTTAGTATAAAACTACAGAGTTTGATTCAGAAAGCAAATACTGTGATCTTCCATTTTTCTTAAGGAAAATATCAAGAGAAAAGTATAAAAAGTGTAGAAAACCACTAATGTTTGATGAAATACTTGAGAACATATGAAAAACAGAATACATAATTTGTCCTGAGGTAATAGACTGCAGATCTATGAGTAATATTTTAAACTTTGATGTCCAAACGTATTTAACATGTTTCTCGTCATTTGCTGCACGAAACTTGGGGTAAGCTACTCAAGAAAGATGTGAACATTTCATAAGCACAAGCTGTCTTCATTCTAGGGTGGGGAGGAAAACGTCCACCACTGTCCCTTTCACTTGGGGCATGTTTATTCAACATGCTGCCTTAGAGCAGACGCCTTTATTCTGGCATAAATCTTATATCGTTCTAATATTATCAGCAAAGTATTTTCCCTGCTGCAATGGAAGTACCAGTGTATCTATCAGCACTGCTAAGCACAGTATCACCTTTCAGTCTATTTCCACCAACCAGAGCTTTATGTGAAGGTCGATGCCAATGCCTTCAGCCTTCTTTTCCAAAGCTAAGAATGAATCACTGAGCAATACGCATTGCCTTTTATGCATTGTGCAGTGAGTGTACACCAATTATGGTAGATCCATACGTAACCCACTTCTGAAATTAGTTGAAATGAGCAGCATCTTTCCTGTCGTTTTAAAAGACCACAGCAATTCCCTTGAGCTCTTTGGCAGAGTGGTTTAGTTCTTTACTTTCAGGGAAGAACAAACAGCTGATAAGATGACTAACTTGAAGATGTGCAGGATAGGAGAGTTCCACACTTTTTTCTGACTAACCCCAGGTGGTCTGACTGTGCATTGGATGTTTTCATTCTGTTTTCACACATCTGCTTGTTCCTGGTGTTGGCTGGGAGAAGTAGGAGACTGAATTTCTTTCCTTGAAGTGCTCTAATAAGCAGCTAAAACTTAAACACTGCAGTTGTTTTGGTTTTTTTATGTATCTAAATCCTCAATAATAATAATAATTATAATAAAAAATTGCATATGAAAATACAGGAAGACTTCCACACTTTGGAACACACGCAAGGCATGTGATATGCTTCCATCATTTGGACAAATACTGTGCCAACCGAAGTACATTTTACTAAATAGTCATTCCTCCTTCACATTCCTGGCCACAGACAGGCAGTGTTGCCTGTGCACAGCACAGCCAATGCCCCCAGCTCTGTGTGCAGCTGTGGATACAGAGAGCCAAGTGAACCTGCAAGTTGGCATGTTGTGTGGGAGCCAGCACAGCTGCAGATTTGCTCATCATTTCTGTCTCTATTCATTATTCTGGATGTCCTGGGTAAATCAGCTGTCTAGGAAACTGTTTGGGGTACACTTTCATAATCAATACAAGCTACCAAAACTATTTGTGTGCATGCAGTACAATGCATCTGTGAGGGCAATGGCACTGAGGCAGAGCATGGGCCTTAATGGCCACTCTGAGATAAGTCCTCATGCAACTCTTGATTAATTAAAATATGACAGCTTTGCCTTTATGGAGGATGGTATGAACCTAGACGAGACCCATCTCTTATTGCTGCAAGTGAGCAGAAAGGTAAGGAATTCAGCAGAGTTCAGGAATTCAGCCCTTTTTTGAGCAGGGCTGGGTGGTATGCAGAAGCAGGCTTTAGATTTGGGAATAGCACAGTCTGCTGCATGACTCCTTGAAGGGATGAAAGCTTTTCTTTTTCTAGCCAAATAATGACCCAGCGATGTTTTCTTGTAGGCATTCCTAAAAGACTTAATTTTCTCACCTTCCTAATTTGACTACTCATTATTTTATACCTCAAACTTACAAAGAATTAATTTCTTAAGATTGTCTGAATTGTTAATTGGACAGCGATTAGCAAGTGTCTCAGGCAGACCAGTATGTCATTTCAGATGACTGCACGCCCAGCAGAAGTGAGGGCTCTCCCAAAGGTATGGGTGCTTCCAGGTTAACGAGTCATTCACTGCTCTCCACTAGTAAGAGGAAGAACCTGGGAGCAAAATCATGATGGTGGGTGAGATGTGAATGGATGAAAAGAGGGGAGAGGAAGAGGGCTCTCACAGAGCTTTGACTTTCAGGGCACCATAGGGCACAGCAGGCAGGGCCCAAGCACTCAACAGGGAGTCCTCTTTCCTTAGACAAAGCCAAGGCTTTATGCCACTCATGCTCTGTCCTCCAGCCCTTCACAAAGAGCCCTCAAGTCTTTCATCACACACATCAAAAGGAATACTAGAAGAAAAGGATGCAAATTATCTAAGCATGGATCCCACCATATCAGGGACTTTGCATCAAGCAGTAGGGGCTGTGGGGTGAGAGAAAGCTTCTTTAATTTCTTTGGGCATGGAGGCAGCCCCCAAGACTTGCTGTGAGGAGCTGTCCCTCCCTCTTGCCTGCCGACAATGGTGGGGCTCAGCCCTTGTGAAAGCGTTTGCGTCAGACGTGACAAGGTTTTAAAATTGCTCAGAAGTCAGCGTGGGGTGAGTGGGAAAGGATGACAGCGACAAGCAGGTAAAATATCCTCACGTGCTATCTGATGAAAAAGTCTCGAGTTTCCATAGCATCCACCAGCAATACTGTCACCTTCCTCCTCAGGACACACATTTGAATTCCAGTATTAATGGCCCTTCTTTGGTTAGGCAGCTATTTTTGCTAAACTTCTGTGTAATAAATGATACCTATAAATTAATTTCACACTTTTTGTTATCTTTCCAGCTGAAGGATTTGTCAGGAAGTGCCCTACTTTAAAATGAACTTGTCACAGACATGAGTTTAGAACTTGACAGTTTTTTAAAATATGGGCATATCATAAGATTCAATATTGCAAGACAAGACAGCCAGGACATAAAAAGATATTTTACTTCAAGTGATTATCAAAGCAGCAAAATTGTCTTGCTATTTTCTCCCTTTCTCTACCTCTTTTCTCTGTTTTATTTGAGCATCTGGACTCCTTACATCTCCCACTGATTCTGTGCTCAAGTGATTTCTTTTTCTTTACTTCAGTTTTATCCCACCATACACAGTGAGATCAACACAAAAATTCTGAGTGTTTGTTCCAAAAATGCCAATGTGCTTTTACAAGTTGTTGCGCAGGGTTTCATATATGTACTAAGGAATTAGAATGAAGTCTCCAAAGAATTGTGAAGTAAATACAAAGTAGAAAATTCGTAAGTGAGATTTTTGAGGACTTCAAAGATTTCTGGAGATATTGTGAACTTCTGTTGAAGATATGTGAGGAAGAAGAGAGATACACCGAGACGCAGCAGGTGCAAATAATTAAGATAGTGTTATGGATTTGTAAAAGTTGTTTTACATAACTACTAAAAACCTGGAAGTTGTAGTAATATTAGAATTAATTTAAATTTTGCCAAAACTGTGCCCTTTTATCCTGCTGATTTCTGAATCTGTTTTTTAAATGTACCGAGTTACTGAGAAAACTATTAATATTCAATGAAGATATAGTCATATAAATTATCCAGTTTCTAAAACAGCGTAGAAAAGAGGATGATTCATCAGTGTTTGATCTCAAGTTAAGAAATCCTAGCAGCCATGAGCAGCTATTCCTTTTCTGCCATTTCAATGAGCACTGGGAAGCTGTGGGGAATTGGCAGAAGGAACCAGTGTAAAACATGCCTCATCATCCCTGCAGGAGAAGGTCTGGAAATGGGGGACAGAGGCAAGGTTGCCCTCCCTCACCCTCACAGGTCACTGTGAGGTAGTTTACAAATAACTACCAAATTACAGTTACAAATAACTTGGACAACTGAAGCAAAAAGCCTTAGAGAGTAAGCTTCAGACTCAGAAGGTCTGGTTTGAATCGAGTCAACTGATTTATAAATATATTTGTAAACTACTAAGTATTCAGGAGACAAAACAGGGTCTCTATATCAGAACAAAGAGATGTCAGCAGTTTTCTTCCAAGAGAGATAAACTGAATTAATCTCAAGCATCTGCTCCTTAGCTGCTCTGAGCCCTTTGCACTGTGAGGAGAGTTCAAATTGCGGGTTTTCCCTGGTCAAGCTCAGATCAGGGATGCTCACAGTCTGCCTCAGCTTTGGAAATATTTTGTACCATATTTCATGGTTGTGTCTGGCCATCTTGTTAGTGATGGCAAATGTGAAAAAACCCCCTAGTTTCATGGTTAAAAGCAACAAACACTGTCTCTGTGAGAGGAATACTGTCCTGTATTTGCTATTGAAATTCGCTGTTCGAATGTCATTCCCTGTTGGCTTTTTTAAAAAAAATTAGCAAATATTGTATCTCCCACTTTTCTTATGAAAACCATTTCGAGAGTTATGGCAAGGCATCTCCACATAGCAAGTCCAGTTTTTCTCACAGTTGTTTTGAAATAATACACATCTAGAAATGCCTCTAGAGGCCGTTTTCCTCACAAACCCCCCCACGCCCCCAGCTCCTGCAGATGTAGAGGTGGCTTTGCACAGCTTTGTTTCTCAGAGATCTCCAAACAGGTGGAAGTAAGTGCTTTTTCCCCTCCAAGAACATGCTCTCTCTTGAGCCCAAGAAGCTCGACAGGACTGCAGTTACTTCCCTTGCAGATGATTGCCTCTAGAGACATTAGGCTGGGGGGATAACCTTTTCTGCAACATTCATGTTGTATGTTTACATTCAGCATTTTAATATCCTGACATTTATTTCCATTTGGTCCTACATCCTAACTTCATGTCTAACTTAAAAGCGAGCTTCAGATCAGGATTAAGGAAGCTCACCCTAAGTAAGACGTGACACTAGTGGATGGGTGGGACGGAGAGCAGTGATGGGAGTGTAAAAGATGACAGGGACAAGGAGAGTGAGGAAACCTGTTAACTTTTCAAAGTGAGAATTAAAGACCAACATCGCATTTTCAGCTCTTAGCAGATGATTCTGTACCCGTGAGATCAGCCTTGCTTCTGCCTGTGCCTGCCAAGGAAAGGGCATTCCTTTGGCATGCAGATCTCACTGCTCCCCTCCTTGCCTCCCTGTGAGCACAATATAATTGGACTTAGAATCTTTTATTTCATAGACAGAAGAATAAGAACTCATTCTTTGTAGATGGAGAGGGGGAAAGAGAGAGAGATGCATAATTAGCACACATGCCTCATATGCATTTATATGTACGAGCATATGCTCTGAAAATGTAAACTTTCATTAAAGGAAAAATTGAAGATGGCAAATTTGTAATGTAAGATTTAAAATACAAGAAAGGTGAAAGATTAATTCAATAATCTGTCCACACTTAATTAGAAAATAGGATGCTGTGGTGACTTCTGCTAATTTTTCCAATGCCACTTGGATGCATTGCCAATAAATAATCTTACAGTGGCAAAATAAATCATTGTGTTACGAAGAGCCCTCATCTGTGATTGAAATCATTCTATTTACCCTGGAGACACATCCATATGAAAAATTTAGGAGGTCATCAATCACAGTCTTTCTTTCCAATGTTTATAAAGTTGTATCTTTGGATAAGAACATTTCCAGTATTCTTGTCACAATCGAAATCAGAGCTGAGGTCTGGTATATGTACAGAGATGATCACTGTGCTCAGGTAGGCTGCATCTCATCTCTAATTTCTGCAGTTACATAAAATAACTCTTCTGGGGCTGTCTCTATTATTTGAATGTCCCTGGTAAAGTGATGAAAAGAGATCTCAATGTACACGAGAATCAGGCTCTAGGTTTAAATATACAGCATACAATTGTATAGCACAAGACCACTGAAGAACAATGATAGATGCATTCATTTCATATCAAGTGCTCTGAAATCGTGCATACTCAAAAAATTCAAATCTGTATTCTGCCCAAAATCTTACATGGGCACATGTAATTTGCTATTTTCGATCACACATTAGCTGTTTGTTAATGGTATAAGAATCACTAGGCAACTATACAGCAGCCAATGTAACACCATTTAACTATCAGACTTTTTACTGGAAACCAAAACATCATCATAAAATTCAAATAAACATTTCACAAGGATCATCACACAGGAGGTATCACATTAAGCCTACTGAAAAACCAATTCTCTGAGGTGTGTTTCACAGGCAATTGCTTCCCAAATAGTTTTCCATTAGTGTTGAGATTCAAGCCACAGAAAGTGCCTTTAGTCCAGTTCCTAATATTTATTAAGGAAATGTCTGGATAAGGACTGTGAAGGCAGCTTTCTCTGTCACTTCCACAGGAAATGTCAACCTTTATTTGGGTCATTTGTATCTAATGACCTCTTGATTCATGACCAAAAATCTTCACGCTGGTTGTTAGAAATCACATGGTCTAACTGTAACAGAGGGGGGTGGGGTCTGTGCCCTGAGCACGGATGGAGAAGGAATATTCACCTTAGACAGCTTGTACCTGCCTTTGAGCTCACACATTTATTCACAAGGTTACTCATAGATATAAAGCTGCTAATATCATATGTCTGAGGAAGAGGCAGCTTTATATCTATGAGTAACCTTGTGAGTAAATATGTGAAACAGGGGGTTTTGTTTGTGCACTTTACCATGCTTGAGTGCATCCCTAGGATAGGGACTGGGCAGCACAAAGGCAGGAGCTTCAGCTTGCTTCCTTGTTTGAGCCTTCTACCTCCTCTTCACATGAAAAAAATGGCTCAGAAAATCTTCCTAGGAATCAGCTTTTCTCATTAGCCATGAAATCTGCTCACTTTCTGAAAAGTTCATAGTGCAATGTCTGGCTATTGTAGGTCAAAGAAAGATTAAACAGCCAATTTATTTTAAAATTGAGAAAGTGAAAAGTGAGCTTGATCTATCAAACAGTTTTTCACTTCCACCCAAACTATTAGATAAGTCTGAAATAAAGTACTTGAATTCATTAAAGTCTCTGAAGACTAGAAAGGACCCCTTTTTAATTTTTTTTCTCTTGCTCTCTCAAAAAATAAAATCCCTGTAATTTCATAGGTCAAGTTATAGTTACATCCATTTTGGCAAAATGTTGAATTAGAGAATTAGAACAGATAGTATTTTTCAGTTCAAACTTGTACTTTCCATGGACTCCCAGGTGATAGAAATTGACTTCACAGGGAGTTGGGAGTTCTCAGGATTTCTGAGAGACACGAGCTTCAGGAACATTTGTAGGATTGGCAAGCCTGATTTGATATATCTGACCGGTGCTCTGTTGTCACTATAATAAACAGAAACAACATAATAAACAAAACCACAAGAAAACAAATTTTCTTCAAGAGGCTTCAAAGTTCACACATCAAAGGGAATGCTGCAAAGCTGCAGCATGAAAATCTGATGGTTTGGGTTTCCAGAGTTGATCAACATTGTAGTTTCTGCCAGCTCGTTGATAGTCAGAATGAGGAGCATTCTCACCACCCACACTCGAGGTCTCAACAGAGGTGCCCACTGCAGCTGCTTGGGCTGCATGAAGTCCCTTGCTGGGCTTCTCCAAACCACTCTTTCTCAAGCACACTCTCAAGCAGTCCATGTTGACCAGAGTGACCCTCAGCTCACCGGGTCACAATCTTTCTTATTTAAGTGCAGTCTTGCAGACAAATTGTAGACAGCCTCAGAACCTGGAAGAGTCTCATGCCTGATTGTGTTCTGGGGAACGCTTTGGGTTCTGAGGAGCATTTCTGGTTAACAGGGAGGCCTGATGTTAATCATGCCTCTATTTAGAGAAGGTTCTGAATCTCCCTTGGATCCACAATTATATGCCAATAAACAGTCCTTAGAGAGGAGGTTTACCACTCTAACCCTAATGGTAGCATCCTGGAGCAAGCAGAGTGGTGGTACCAAGGAGCTCCTGAGTGAATGCTCTTTATCAAAACAAACATTGTTAACTCCCGCTAAACTCTGTCCAGACTGCCTGATTTAGGCTTTTGACTGAAGGGCTGAGGGACCACCAAGGTTAGCTGAGAAGTCTCATGCACAGCTGTCCTTGGAGAAATAAGATAGGGCAACCGTGAAACAGATAATAACCTAAACAATTATCTGAGCCGAATGCCAGCAGCAGCGCAAAGCTGCCATAGGGGAAGGCTGCAGGCAGGGATGTATGCTGGAGAGACTGGCTCCGTACTCTTTCCAGTGCAGGCGTTCGCCTGCTACAGCAACCAGCCCGGCGGTGCCAGCCTGTTGCCCGGTGGCGGCAGCCCCTCTGCGGGCACACACACACACCAGACTGGGGTGCCCGGCGCCCCAAACTCGGCACCCGCCTCAGCTTCGTGCATCACTCACTTTTGGTCCCGGTGGGCTGGGGCTACCTGAGCAGCAGCACGGGGGACACACACCCGGGGGAAGGAATTGGCCTGGAAGCGGGAGGCTGCCCCTCTGCCGGGCCGCCGGGGCTCGCTCCCCGCTTCCCGCTGGCTCCCGGCCCCTGCCCACTGCTCTCCCTCCCGGCGGTGCCGGTCGCAGCGGAGAGCAGCTCTCCGTGCCCTGGGGGAGCGGGGCGGGGTGGCAGAAGCGAAAAGCGGCATCTGCACCCTTACATCCGCACCCGCATCCCGCATCCACATCCACATCCTCGCCCCTCGTCCGCACCCGCACCNCCGGGGGTAATTGCATTTAGGCAAATGAGGCTCCCTCGGCCCTCCCCGTCTCCAGGTATATAAAGCGGGGAGCGCTCCCGCGGCCGGCCAATGCGCTCGGAGAGTAGCGCTCGCCCTGCCCGCTGCAGACGGTGCGTGCGCTGCGGGAGCCCGGCCGGCCGTGCCTGCGTGCGAGGGGTCCGCTTGTCCTGTGGCTGCGAGGGGGTGTGCGTCTGTACTTGTTTGTCCCGGTGTGTGTGCGTGTGCCTCTGTGGGGGGGTGCCTGTAGTGCTTGTGTGTCCGCACGTGTGTGCCTCTGGATGTGCCAGCGTGTTTTCGTGCCTGTCTGGATGTGCGGAGGGATGAGTGTGCACCTCTGGACACATGTGTCTCTGTGTTTGTGTGCGTGGACAGCTACATCCCTACGTGGGTGTGAGCATTTAAGGTGAGTGGCTCTTTGTAGGAGTTTGTAAGCGGATGCATGCGTACCTGGATGTGTATATGAGAGGGATGTATCTGGCTGCGTGCGTATGTTTGGGAAGGTGTGAATCCTAGATGTGCACAGACGTGTGAAGGTGTGTTTATGTCTTCCCCTGTGCGTATGCGTGTGGAGGGGCACAGCTGGCTGTGTGTGTCTGTGCGCTGGGCTGCGCACCCAGCTGTGTGCCAGTCCAATCGGTGCGAGGTGTGCGTGTATCCAGAGGGTCTGTGGCAGTCGGGGCGGGGGTGCCGGTGTGACTCGGCGGGTGTGGCGCTGTCCGTGCAGGGAGCGTGTCCCCAGGTGTGCCCCGGGGCGGCTGCGGGCGAGCGTGTGCCGGGCTGTGCGCGCCCGCTCCCGGCTGCCGGGGCTCCAACCTCTGCCCCCGCAGGACGTCGAGGCGGCGATGAGGTTCCCGCTGGCTTTCGCCGTGCTCCTCCTGGCCTCGGCGCAGGCGTTGGGCGAGGAGATGGGAACCACCGACGACCTCAGCTACTGGTCCGACTGGTCCGACAGCGAGCAGGCGAAGGTGAGCCCCGCGGGGCTGGGAGCCGGGGGCTCCGTGCCGGGCACTGCCCCGGGCGGGACGGAGTGGGGGGTCCGCACTGAGCGCCGCCCGCTGTCGCCCCGCAGGAGGAGCTGCCGCTGCCCCTGGAACACTTCCTGCAGAGGATGGCCCGCAGACCCCGGCCCCAGCAGTTCTTCGGCCTCATGGGCAAGCGGGATGCCGGTGAGCGGGGCGGGGGGCTGCCTGCTGCTCACGCCTCTCCGCACGCCTCTTCTCCCAGTGCCTACCCAAACTTTACACGGTCATCGCTCGAGTTTAATTTGTTACATCTGTTTCATAAGCTGCCATGAGGGTCGTTTGGGTTTAGGCTTTTTTGTTTGGTTGTTTCTTTTAAGTTTTATTTGAGATAAACTCACCGATTGGAAAAGAGAGGGCTTTAAAGTCTTAAGTGTGCACCAGTTACAGCACATAAATCCCAGAAAGGAATAGCATGATAATTCACAGGTCAGCATGCATGCCACTGAATTACCGAAGTGTGGAAATTGGTTGAGTATAAAATTATTATCATGTTCTCTCCATGTTTACTGAACCAAGAATTGATCTAAGAAATTGGAGCTAAACTAATCTAAATTGTGTGGGTTAATCTGAAACAAGTCTTTTTAGTCTTTTCAAAGAGAAATGTAGTTGTAAACTGTCACCTTCATTTCCCTTAAGTGGTATATGTGTAGGTTAGTTTTTGTATTTGATTTTTCAAAGCATTGCAGTAGCATCATATGTGTATGCCAATCCTTCTTAATAACTCTTTTTCTTTTTCTCTTTCCTTTCCTCTTCCAATCAGGATACGGCCAGATCTCTCACAAAAGTAAGTTTAAAAAAATACAAATATTTTAAGTAATCATTAGAAGATATTCAAATAGAGAATAGTGTACTTGACAGGATTATTTAGAAGGTGACTGGTTTCAGCTAGGGACTGGCAGCACCACTGGTGGAGAAATGATCTGTTAGAGAATTGAAACCTCCCCTTCAGTGCCACTGTGAGCCTGTATTTCATCTGACCTGCTGCAAGCTTTGAGGTTTCAATCCATATTAATGTGCGGATGTTGCAGCTCTCTCTTATTTCCCAGGGGGGGATTTTGTAAGCCTTTCTCATTGGCAAGGCAGGCTTACTGCCAGACTCTGAGAGGAGCAATTAGGATGGCAAAATCTGGAAAATTAGAATAATGAATTCCCAAGTCCCCGAGAATGCTTTCATGGGTGTGCCCACGTCCTGACATGCGAGATACTGTGTCTGTGCTCTCAGCATTGTCTGAGAATCAGACCCCTGCTCACAGTACGGGCTGATTGATGATATGCTGCCATATGAAGAGCCATATCTTGCCCCATTAATAAGTGTGCCTTGCTCTGCTTCTGTGTAACACCAAGCAGGAGATGGTATCAGCACTGGGATGTTACCTTGCTCTGCACAGTGGTAGTTTTATTTCCTGAAATTATCTCATGATGTTTAAAGAGAAACTGGAGGATTTTTATTAAGTAAAAACGATCTTGTATTCTGTGAAACCTCCTCTGTCCACAGAGGTCAACAACTGTCCCAGTGTTCTATTATCCACAAGAAGCTTTCTCTAGGGCTAAGTATTGGAAGACCAAATAAATAGTCTGATACAAAGCTCATGCCAAATTACCTGCTGACTAAAGTAAAAAATCATAGTTTTCTGAAACTGCTTCAGCTTGATTAATACATGTGAGGTCTGAGTATCTTGCTTTGTTTATGAACTAACCAAGCAAAATTCTTTCCAAAGAGAAGCATCTATGTTTGTCTCAAAATTCAGTTTAGATAAAGAAGAACCATTCATTTCCATTCATTATCTGAAACTATAGCTACTCCTATAACCTGATATGTATTGTAGGCCTAAACCTGGAGTAATTTATCTTCTACGCTTCCAGCGTCTTGAGAAGTACTAATGGGACAGGAAGGTAATACCTGAACTTATAAATATTCCAAAAATAGAGCCAGACTGTCTAGCTCAGACATGTCCAGACATAGAGTCCCATTGGCTTCCTCTCCAGTAAGGGCTCCACCCTACCTGCGAGGGAGGATTTTCTTCCACGTTACAGAAATAAAACAACAACAGGTAGAAGACATGCATCACACAGATGCAGGCTATACCAAGACACTGCCTTCTTGTGCATTTGCTCAGATCAGTAGGAACTGTACTGGGAGAGAAATAAGAATCTGTTAGTGGTCATTTTTTTCCATTGTACTTAAAAAAACCCGCAAAACCAAAGGTCTATCTAAGCTAATAAGAAGATGTCCACTAACCGGCCCGTGCCTTGGTCTATCCTGCTTAGTCTGATTAGTCAGACTGCTGTTTGTTCTCTGTTGTCTGAGTGTGATGTGAAAAACTGGTCTGTGAGATAAACATTTTTGTACCCTGTCTTCTTTCCTTGCAAGAACCTGTTATTTTAAAAGCCTGCCTAGTTAAAATGTATTAAAACACCCCTAAATATATTTTTTCAGGGCATAAAACAGACTCCTTTGTTGGACTTATGGGCAAAAGATCTTTAAATTCCGGTATGTATTTGACTAAATCTGATACTTCATGATACACAGCCTCTTCATTCCGTTGCCTCTTTGTTCTCTCCCAGCGGATGGAAGAAGCAGTCTTTATGTAGTGTAGATCCAGAGTTCTTTGAAAAAGAATCAGGGTTTTCTTTGTCACCCAAGATATTTCAGAGTTCATTCCAATGCTTGAAATGACCAGGCTGGTCTGAGCTGCAGGCGAGCTCGGGTAGAATTCTCCAGAGTACTCTCGTTACTGCCCTGTCCCTTCATGTTCTGCTAGTCCCCAAAGTGCTAATAAAAGAAAATCCCCTAAATTTTACTGACATATCAAGAAAAATCCAGAGGCTGAAAATGAAAGGGTCATTTAAGCTTGTGGTCTAAATCCAGATCTCAGCAGGTAAAGGGATATCTTCTCTGGAGATCATTATTCCTAAGACTTGGAGTAGAAGGTGAAAGAACAGAATTTTGCCATCAGCACCAGCTCACTCTGCAGATCCAGCTGTTAAACATTCACAGCCTCTTCCAGCTTTTCACTTCACCTAAAAGCATTTTAAACTCTGAGTGGATACTGTGAATTTATTTTCCCATAGCACGCAGGGCAGAATTCTCCGCTGCCCTGTGGGAAACTGGAGACTCCCCTTAGCTCTACTTTCCTTCCCTGTGCTATAGGGCTGTACTGAGAAAATCCCTCACTGTGAACCATAAAGTATCAGTTGATTCTCCAGGATAAGAATTTAAAAAATAAAACACCTAATATGTATTTCATGCCTCTGAAATAGTTCTCACTGTTTTGTTAAATGGATGATAGAAGTTAAATTACTAGCTGACACCTTTATATTATGTGGATACATGCTGTGATCTATATTCTGCAATTATGGTTGTCAGTAACTTTTATTTTCAATTAAACCCCCTTCAAGACTAGTAATATTGCTCTCAGCATTATTTTGCAAATTGCTATGTATCATGAATAATTTTGTACAATTTTCTGTGGTGGCAATTGCTATTAAATGCATAATACCTGTAAATATATCTGCTATCACAAAAGTAAATAGCCTGTAAGTAATAAATGGGGTTTGGTTTCCACTGGGATTACATCTCCATTAATATGAGAGCATAAAATACAGAAAATGTTTTCAAAAAATGCAAATGTTTTATTGCCCTAATTTCAAAATTGCTGGTATAGTCAGGATACTGTTATGTGGTATTTCTAACAAAAGGGAATAATGATGTTTTACTCTGTTGGGCTATGTAATACCTGTCTAACAGGTAAAACCAGAATTCACAGCTTTTCTGCCTGACTCCTTGCGGGGGAAATCGTGAGAAGTTGCTTCTGCTCCACTAGAGGAGAAGATAGGTCCTAAGGACTGTGTAATCAAAGCAAGATCAGGAATAGTAAGTTAGGACTACCCTAACTTCCCTCTTTTAGAAGATATTTAACTGGGCAGGAGCTTTACCCCATGCTGTGGTTTTCTTCTGCAAAAGCTCCCTGAGCTCCCTGGCAATGGGCTGTCCCTCTGGGTGTGAGCAGGTTGCTGATTTACAGCCTCGTGTGCCGAAGCAGGGTAAGGGGATGCTGATGTCTCAGTCTCTGGTTTGGGGTCAGCCTTGCTCAAGAAGGGCTCTCTGGGTTTTGCTCTCATTTTGAAAGGAGAGATCTACCACTACTAAACATAAAATATGTTACTTAAGACTATTTTAGCCTGCAGCTAGTCAGCATGGTAGTCTGAATACATCTGAGGAGCTTGGCTTCTGCTGCAGCATAAAGTAAAATTATCCCTGTGTGCAGGGTCTGCGGACAGGGAGAATTTCAAAGAGCTGGAAAAGAGCTGACTGTGCAGGATTGAAGGTGGATATGTCTGTGCAGAAAGCCTCTACCACAAATTGACCTGAATGCTCAGATCCCATCAGTTAGATAAATTACTGGGAGGTAAAGGGGCTCTGGGTTAATGGTGCTTCAAGCAGCTCAGCAGATGAGAGGTAGAAAACACTGCTCAGACCTTCGGCCTCCTGGAGGACAGTGTAGTCTGAGAGGTAAAACCAAATCAAAGCAGCTCAGAGAGGGGCCAGGAGCCCTGGTCCCTGTTCCAAACACACCACTGGGGTCTGGTGGTGCCAGCTGGCTGCAGGTCTCTGACACTTCTCGTGCTTGCCGGGGTTTATGCAAGGCTGTACCTTCTGCTTCAATCTGCTTCATTTTTTGCAGGGTCCTCCGAAGGGAGCATAGCACAGAATTACGAACAGAGGCGTAAATGAGACATTCCTGAGCGTTATTTATTAAACTTCATTTGTTCTAATGGCCAATGCAGTGTAATATAAACTAACCACTGTATGAAATAATTATTTATTTAATAACTGAAGGGGTTTGGTTTTTTTGAGTTGTACATTCAATAAAATTATTATTTTTCACATTGTGGCAGTGATACGTGTTGTGTAGGTGTGTTGTGGTTCTGAAAGGACCAG
Organism: Melanocharis versteri; assembly: GCA_013397845.1. NCBI lineage: Eukaryota > Metazoa > Chordata > Aves > Passeriformes > Melanocharitidae > Melanocharis > Melanocharis versteri. Next base: position 490,044 of record VZTG01007355.1, on the reverse strand, counting down.
CAACCCTGGTGATGTCTCATAACAAAGCACATTGTTTGGTATGACCCATAAAATTATGTTTACTAAACAAGCAAGTATTCTTTTGTTCATTGAAAGCGAGTCTATCAGCTTCACAGCTAGTGCAGAACAGAACTGATGTTCAGTCTAGTGCCTCAATTTGTTTTCATGGTTTATAATGTACTGTAATTTCTGTATCAAAAAATATATTTGTATCATTGCAGCATGTTTTATGTTCTGTGATTACGTATCAATATATTTTAAAAAGGGGATGGGTAATGTTTGAATGGGAATCCAAGGTCTTCATTTCATAATCTGGAATTTTATGATAGCAACATTTTAAATAAAAACTACTCTGGGGCTTTTGCAACATACTTCTTTTGGTGATAATGATGGAGTTATTTCCCATGTTGGTCTGGAATGAGATTTGAATACAAGCAACAGTGGTCTGAGACCGGAAAGAAATATCAAATAAATGTTTTCATTTTGCAGGGAGGCTGTGAGCCTCCTCATGTGTATTTGGTGAGTGTCTGAGGGATTTGTTACTGGGAATAGGTGTTCCTGGGATTGCTCCAGGTCACACAAGGTGCCATCCCTTCTAAACCCGATGGAAATCATGAAGCATGTTGACTGAATGGAAAGAGCATGAAAGTAGCCCTCAGCTCCAAGGGGAATAATTTGCTGTGGAATTAATCCAATATTGTAGGCTTATTATTTGAAAGCCAAGCTCTTAATAAATTCTATCCCTCAGATTCACAATAAAAGCACCTGTTGCTGTGAATCCATGCAATATAAAAGCAAAAAAAAAGTGACTGTAATTATCTTTTTAATTAAAATATCTGATTGCTATATATCCAGGATAGTCCTGAAACGCTACATCCATCTCACCAGCTGTCAAGGCATCTGGAGTTCTATCTTCTTTCCCCCTGCTACAAGCTGTACTTCTCTGACCCTATGACGCAAACTTTCATTGTAGATGAATCACCAATGAAAACAGTCAGTGTATACAAGCTAAATTTAAAAATAAGTAATACAAACAGATTCACCGCTTGTTGTTTTTCATTTTGGAAATGAACTGGTAAACCTCCATTTTTGAGGTTACCTGAGGCATCATCACAACTACCCCCATTAGGAGCAGGTGGGTGCAGGACCTCATTCCTGCTGGGTTAGAAGCAGCACCTAAGCCTGCCCATGCGTAAAACAGATCTCACTTTCAGCTAGGCAGAAGCCAGATCTAGCAAGGTGGGGGGCTACATGGTAGGCCAACTGAGGTGACTTGTGGCAGGGACCACACTGACGTGAGACACAGAGCTTGTGCTGGCACTCTGGTAGCTCTTTGTCTTTCCTTGGCTAATTTTCAGACTAATAAATTTCTGTATGAACTCCCACTGAGCTCAGCGAGTCAGTAGAAGCTGACTGCTGGGCTAGCAGCACAGCGAAAGGATTGTGGAAATCACATTGAGTAATGTTCAGTGAAGAGTAAAAAGAAAGAAAAACTTTAAAATGCTGTTACCCTTGCCTGGAGGGTCCTGGTGCTTGCAGAGCTCACAGTCCATGTGCGCTGGATTGTGAGACACAGAGAGGAAAGAAAAAGCCCCACCATTCACTCCCTGCAGCTTGCACATCTCATTTAAAAACCTGCAGAAGAAACCACTGCAAAGCCCACAAACAGACAGTGGGCTTTAAGTGTTTGAAAGACAGCACAGGTACTAAATAACAGCATCCAGAAAGCAGATAGGACTGAATTTTCTAGAAAAAACATAGAACGGTTTGGGTTGGAAAGCACCTTTAAAGATCATCCAGTCCAACCCTCTGCCATGGACAGGGACACATTTCACTAGACCAGGTTGCTCAGAGCTCCAACCAAATTGACACTGAACACTTCCAGGAACAGGGTATCCACAATTTCTCTGGGCAACCTGTTGCAGAGTCTCACCATCCTCACTGTAAAGAATTCATTCTTTAAAACCAATCTAAGCCTACCCTCTTTCAATTTAAATATCTGATCATCTTCATGCCCATCCTCTGTAGTTGCTCCAGCAGGTCCATGTCCTTCCTGTGCTGGGGAACCCAGAGCTGGATGCAGCACTGCAGGTGGGGGCTCATCAAAGCAGAGCAGAAGGACAGGATCACCTCCCTCTCCCTGCAGCCCACACTGTTTTTGGTGCAGCCCAGGATGTGGTTGTCTTTCTGGGCTGTGAGCTCGGTCATGTTGAGCTGCTCATCCCCAAAGAGCCCCAATTCCTTTTCCTCAGGGCTGCTCTCAATCTATTCCCTGCCCAGCCCGTATTTGTTCTTGGGATTGCCCTGACCCAGGTGTGGGACCTTACACTTGGCCTTGCTGAACCCCTCATGGAATTCACATAGGTTCACTCATTGCACTTGTCAAAGTCCTTCTGGGTGGCATCCCTTCCCTCAAACGTGTCAATGGCATTAACACAATTTACTCTAGAAGGAAAGGCTGAGCCTCTGTCATCGAAATAGTCTTCTTTTACATGTCAGTCTGTTGAGTGTTTTTAATCTGGCCTTTGAAACAACTCATTTTAATTTCTGGTGGCAAAGTAATGTCAGATTTGTGCTAATTTGGGTTTTGAACAGTAAGTTTCAAATTGGCATTGATATATATGTTTGTATAGACATAAATTCCAAGCTAGAAATAAAGCAAACACACCAAAAGGCATAGTCTGAAATGTTCCAACTGACTCTACCAACAATACATAAAAAAACCCCTCATCACATTTCAACGCTGGCAGGAAAAAAGAGCCCTCCTCCCATTTCAGTGCTGGCAGGGATGGCTCAGCCAGGCTGTGCCATGCCGGGGCTGTGGGGCTGTGCCTGCCCAGCAGGGCAGATGTGGAGGTGCATGATTGCACACACCTGCAGGCATCCAGTCCAGCTGCCTATCCCTACTGAAAACTCACTCCCGACACCTCCCCACACCAATATTTGCCCTCATAGGCATCCTGGGATCCTGCAGACTCAAAGAGGAATTATGTCTTTTATCTGCCTTTAGTCTTAAGCAAAATAGTCTATAGATTATTGAGTATTTAGAAGGGAATTTTAAATAATTTTTGTGGTCTTTAATCTCCCTTTCAGGGCTCCATCATCTTTTAACACTTTTATGTGTTGGACAGCATTGCTTGCAGCCCCAGGCCATTTGTGCCTTGGATGGCTGGGCAGTGCCCACTCTCCTGCTCCACTGCTTTCACTGAATCTCTCACTGTCTCACAACAGCCAGCCACAGCTGTGACAAAGACTGAGCTCCTTTTGGTGGCAACAGTCTGACACCCATCAGGTTGCATAAGCTAATCAATAACACTGCAGCAAGAGCATCTGTCAGCAAAATGCAAGTGGGCTTTAAATGAAGCAATAAAAATCGTTCTAGGAAATCAGCATAGAGAGTAAATTCAGGGTAATGCTGATAATTGTCCCCACTGGGGATGCTACAGAGAGTTTGACATCACAGCCCACCTCCAACATGCTCACCACCCTTCTTGCTTCTTTATTCCCCCAGAAATATATCATTCATCTGCATTGTGACAGGTGGCTGTTCTTTTGGTAGGCACTGTCTCCCTCACACACAGGCAGAAACTCCTTTTTAAAGAGAGGTACACAGAGCGTGTGCAAAAAACATCACCTCTTGTTTTCTACATCCATCTCCAAATTAAACAATGTTACCACTTACTGCATACGGAAGAAATGAAATGTGAACAGTCTGTTGGACAACAAAACACTTCACCTGTCATGGTGCTTCACGCTCTCCCAGAAGCCTGGAGGGAGGAAGCCCAGCAAGGCGAGATGGCTTGGCCAGAAGTAACAACAGCGGCTGAGCTAGAAATGCGATGCACACCATGTACCTAACCAGCCACTGCTGCAATGTGCTACCTAAGTGCAAAGAAACTTCACAAATCATAAAGAATAATGTTAAATGCTAAGAAGATATTTGGGGTGGGGGGGGAAATGCCTTTTCTGTTTTTTTCCTGTCTAAACCATTTCCTACATTTTTATTTCAGCAGCACAGCAGTAAAAGAGTTGCAGGATGCACCTGCACCAACATACCACAGAAGCATTAGGTTGGAAAAGACCCTTAAGGTCATCGAGTTGAACATGTGTAACAACAGAGACACCACCCGAAGGCAAGAGAGGGTGGAACTGTGAAGCAGGTAAAGAGCTGCATAAATTCATGCCTCATATTCTCGGTCAGAGCTGGAGTGCCTCAGTGCCAATACATATTAATAAACCTTCGACATCTTATTTTCTTGAATAAGTTAGCATTGAAAACATCTAGCTGAGTTACAGAACACCTTTAATCACAGATATTCAATTTTGGCACATAGAAATGCTTTAATTTTCACTGTTCTAATGCTCAGACAACAATAGCCACATTGTGTTTCTGTGTACCAAAGCATTAAAATTCAACCAACATGCTCTGGAAGCAAACCTTGCTTGGAGAAGATACACAATAATTACTGAAGGAATATATACATACAGTATAGTTACTCTAAGACTGCATTTAAAAAAATATATAATTCAGTGAATTTTAAAACAGTGAAATTTCATAATACCAAGAAGACATCCTAGCTGTTTTGTGAGACTTGAGCATTTACAGCTCGGGTTCCCCCAGTGCCACCTCAGCCCAGGCAAAGCCTGCACCGTGCGGGCGTGAGTGAGACCAGCCCAGGGCACCACAAACCTCACCAAAATTGTGCACAGGCACAGGACAGCACTTCAGAGCAGTTTCTCGAAATACAGCATAATGAATTCTGATGTCTGCAGATGGAAACCTGTTTATCCACAGCACATCTTCCCCACACTTCCTTACCAGCCCAATTCCAGCTCGAGGAAACAATCAAACCTTCCTGTCCTGCCCTCCCAGGCTGCCAAAGCAGTTCCAATTACTGTCAATTGGGATAATAGCTCTATTTGCATTTTTAAGCTATTATTAGCAAGTTGTCAGTCAGCCAGTAATTTGTATCACTTTGGTATAATGAGTATTTAAATATTTAAAAAGAGAACATTCCTTTCTACCACCCCCTTCCTTTTTGTGCTAAAATAATAATGGTTTTAATCAAAAGTAATTTGTATTAATATACATTTTGCCCCAGGTGTTAAAGGCAGTCTTCAAGAGCAGTGGTGAGAGATGTTAAGTAATACAGTTTATTAATATAGACAATTACTTCTATCCCTGATAGTAGCAAAAATGGGGGCTGCTTTTGCAACCAGAACAATCTGACTCTCCTCTTGGCCTCTGCAAGATGATTACGGTTTAGGAATTGAGGTCAGTTCAAATAATTTTATGTACCCAGTATCATAATTTTCTAAAGGACTATTTTGGACTCAATTACTCTATCTTCTCCTTGATGAAAATTCATCAATTAAACACCCTGTAATGAAAAGAAAAGGCAGAAGACCTCTCTCAGAGCATGTCCGGAGCAGGCGAAAGGCTGTGTGTGTTTCCACATTGCCATTACATCACCAATGGTCACTGGGGGATGTTTTTTCCTGCCAGGAAAAAGTCTAGATGCTCAGGTGTAAACAATTCATCATCACAGAGTTCACAAAAAAACCCAATTGACTATTTACATAACCAGGAAATCTTTACGAATTTATATGATGTACTTCACTTTATAATGCATTTGTATTTTTAAAATAATACTTTTGGGAAAACAAGTACCTAAGCCGTGCACCTGTAAAACTTCCTAGCAGCCTTGAGAGGTGGGTTCATGAAGTTCAACCAGGCCAAGGGCAAGGCCTCACACTTGGGTCAGAGCAATGCCAAGCACAAATACAGGCTGGGTGGAGAATGGACTGAGAGCAGCCCCGAGGGGAAGGACTTGGGCTGCTGGTGGACAAGCAGCTCAACATGAGCCGGCAGTGTGTGCTCCCAGCCCAGAAGCTGATGGTTTCCTGGGCTGCACCAACAGAGGCGTGGCCGGCAGATCAAGGAAAGGGATTCTGCCCCTCTGCTCCACCCGGACTGCTGCTTCCAGCTCTGCGGCCCTCAGCACAGGAAGGACATGGAGCAGTTGGAGCGAGTCCGGAGGATGCCATGAAGATGATCAGAGGGCAGGAGTACCTCTCCATGAAGACAGACAGTGCTGGGGCAGCTCAGCCTGGAAATGAGAAGGCTCCGGGGAGACCTTATAGCACCTTCCAGTACCAAAGGGAACCTACAAGAGAGCTGGAGAGGGACGTTTTACAAGGCTATTTAGTGACAGAACAAGGGGTAATGGCTTTAAACTGAAAGATTAAAACGCTAGATTTAGATATAAGGAAGAAATTCTTTACTGTGAGGGTGGTGAGCCACTGTAACAGGCTGCCCAGAGAAGCTGGGGGTACCCCATTCCTGGAATTGTTCAAGGCCAGGTTGGATGGGACTTCGAGCAGTCTGGTCTGCTGAAAGGTATCCCTGCCCACAGCACAGAGGTTGGAGCTAGATGATCTTTAAGGTCCCTTTGAACCCAAGTTTTTCTTTGATTCTATCATAATATTCTCTTTGTATGACTATCTGAAATCCTGTGATCCATACACACAGGGAAAATGAAAAGCTCTAACAACTTCAGCGGTAAAATTAACATTGCTTATTCCCTAGTCTGGTATTGTCTTCCATCTTCCCCAGAACTGACATTTTATACCTGTTCCAACACACATCACTGATTTTTAATGTAACTAGTTTTGAATTACCTCTAAAATGAATATCGAATGCCTTCAACACTAACGCAATTCAACTCTTAGCTGCCACCTTACCTGCAGCACCAGCCTGAGAAGCTCTGCACAACACCTTTTGAGCAAGATCAATTTGAAAGCATTTTATTTTATTTTATGCTTGGCTTTATCCTTATTCTAATCAAGTACTTATTAAATTCCGCGAGGCTCACGCACAAATCCCAGTGACAGTCGTTCGTGAAGGAAGATATTAAAAGCAGACAGAGAGCAGGAAGGAGAGCAGGATGGGGAGCATCTTCCCCAGGGATGAGGAGCTCATTTGCACGGACGCGCTAACTAGCGGCTGCCATCTGCCGGCTAGAAAAAGAAAATAATAATAAAAAAAAAAAAATTAGGAAATCATCCCGGTAGCAATTTCTCGATCCGAATTCAAATTTTGACAGACTCTTTGTGTCATGCTGGGGGAAACGTGGCCGCCCATTGGCTTCCCGGGACACAGCACAAGGGGAGGAGTCAGCCCCGGCTCGCTCGCATGGGAGAAACACAAACTCAAGCGGACTCCAGGATAGGCAACATCTCTTGTTGTAGCGCCCAGGATGGTTGAAAGATCCAAACTTGAGCATAGTGCTGGAAAAAACTGGTTGCCCAGCTAGTTTTCTCTCATTGAAAGAGTTTCCAAGTAACAAAAAGACGGAAAGTGGCACTACAGAGAGGGGTAGGTGAAATACCACAAGCAGGTCTTAGAAGGCAGCTGTTAATGTACCACCTCCCCTAGCTACTACCCCTACCAACTTGCAGGGTGGCACAGCAGCAAAGACCACCTCTCTCTGTCATTCTTCTTTGTCCCTTTTCTGGGAACAAGCTTTGTAAATAAAAAAAATTAAAACTACTCTTTTAAATTAAAAGAAATTGAAATTATTAAATAAAAATAAAAATAACTACAATTCTCTGCATTACCTGCATCCAGAGACAGGCTCACACAAAACTAAAACTTTCCTAACTGCAGCCTTTCCATCAACCACAATGTCTATGGAGATAGATAAATAATAAGCAATAGGCCCCAAAGTTCCAAAGTGAGGAACCGTGACAGGCATGGTGCAGGTGATGTGTGGGCTTTGGCTATCCCATGGAAAGGCACTGAGGAACACAGAGTGTAACTCATAACAGAAATAAGCAGCCTCTCCCACAATTCAGCCACTCTCTCCTTTGGAGACACTGTTCAATAGCCAGCTCAAATACAGGCCTACCTTGTATCAAATCCTCCTTCCACAACTTCTGTTAATGGAACCAGAAATTAGGTCTCTATCAGAACGAAATAAGTCCACCCCTTCAAAGACTCCAAAATAGGCTGCTTTTACACTTTACTGTGATTTTAAACACAGTTTCAAAAATCTTACATTATTTCAAACCATCCCACATAAAAAAAACTCTGACCAATGGACTAAGGGTCCCTAAAGTCCTGCCAATTGTTCCCTGGCTCTTACATGCTGTTTTGTACTGGGGAGCTTCTCTAGAGAGCCACTGTCAGGGACACTGGGACGTGGCACAGTCAGGGAGGCTCCACACAAGCAACCAAAAGGAGGCTAAACCAGCACACAGGCTTTATTAAGAAGATGAAGGGCATGGGTGTCACTGAGCAACCTTAAGCACCTGGAAGGTCTCATACCCTGCAGTGCTCTCTTTGGAACTGTTAATTTCTCCTTCCTCAAAAGGAGGAAAGATGGCTGTGAAAACAAAATTTAATAACTTAATCAATTCAAATTAAAATAAAACCACCCCAAATCAATTTTTAAAACCCTACATTCTTTTAGCCACCTTGCAAGAACCCTATAGGTTCTCCCTCAGCCCTTATCAGTCCTGCAAGCCAAGCAACTACTCATCTCTGCCTTCCCCATGTGGAGCACTGACTTCAATTCCCCATCCCCACCTGACGCAATACTTAAACCAACACATTCAAGCTGTCAGAACAGTCCAGCTTAATTTTATCCGAAAGAAACAGAGTGAGAAAAAGAGGGCACCACAGCAGGAAGAAAGCTAGAGTAAAACTAGACAGGACAGCATTGCACCCTGGATCTGCATCCTGTTTCATCCTGTGACAAACTACAAACATGGCTGCAGCTAGCAGATGATCCAGAGTAGCTGGATGTTTTTGTCTTAAATTTTCTTTTTTGTCTTTTTTTGCCTCAATTTTTTTTAAAGGAAAAAAAATATAGCATCACAGAAACCAAAAAGGCTGTAGAATTCCACTCATGGAGAAGGAACGACCAGGTTTTACACCCACAAGATCTTTAATAAGGCAGCAAGCACTGTATTCTTTCTCTGCACATTAGTAAAAAGCTAAAATAATGGAATCATCAGTCTAGAATATTGCCCTGATATATAAATCTCTAATGTATTAGGAATTTAAAAAAGATTACCTGGATTTCCTTGAATGCTGCAATGTTGCAGCAGAAAGTACATTTGAGCAGTGATCCCAAAATGTGTTTAGCCTATTTTCACTTCAGGCAAATGCTGTTTTATCTCAGTCTTGGAAGTTTACAGTGAGTAGTAAAACTTACCTTTACACATCAGTACCTAACCACATACTCTACACTCCTCTCTCAACTCAAAATATTCTTAACTGCTTCAAAGAAATCCAAAAAGACAAGCACATGGCCCTTAAGTAAAGAAGGCTACAAGAACATATTACAGACACAACAAGCGCTGTGGTGCCACCAAAAGGTTTCAGAAGTTTCTGGGATACAGACTCAAAAGCAGGATTAGGTGGAGCAACAAACAGACAACCAGTCATTTTGTGAAGGTTTTAAATCAGAGCAGCTTATATTTTATCTTTTAAATAAAAAATGGCTTTGGTTTCCTAGTCAAGAGGGACAATAAAGGAACTTGTTTTCATAAAGAGCATGATACTAATTAAGTCAATCTGCAGCACACATATGTATTTCTGGACCACACAAATATAAGTTACCTTCACATAAGTAACCCCCATGACTAAGTAGTTAATAAAAAGTTATCTTGGGTAAAAATTCAGGGGTTTTTTTCAGTAGAATATTAGAAGTTCTTGTGATTTCTGAAGCAGCTTTTCCCCCACTTTTCCAAGCAAGGTATCTGATCCCATTGATGTCAGTGATGCTTTGTCCAACTACGGTCTATGGTTAACAGGTCTGGTTCATCCACACAGTTGACCACATGCAGTTCAGCAACAACACAGTCGACCTTTTCATCATACAGGTGGGAAAACTCTCACAATAAATGAAGAATTTCTTAAAATACTTACTCATGCAATTTCCATCAGACTGATACACATCACCCAGTTAACACTCTATTTTTTCAAGAATAATAAATACATTTATAAAAATTGAAGTCCTTGAGTTGGAAACAAAGACATAACTTGGCTTCTCTTATCCATTCTGCTCTTTGATAACAGTCACAATATCTTTCGACTGATAATACATTTACAAAACAGCCAAATGGTGGCTTCAAAGTAACAAATCAGATTGCCATTCATTTAATTAACACCCAGCACCATTGCTATAAACTCTAGCAAGCATCTCTGCATAGCTATGAATCTCTAAATACTTTTTGAAAACTAGACCAAGGTTTTAAGGAGTGTGTAGAAGGACATTCAGAATAGAATAATATAGAGACTATCCAAGTCCCACAGCAAGAAACACAAATCACTAGATAGCTAGGGACCAATTCCCCTTTGCTCAGAGGGTCAGCAGCAGTTTGCATCCCTCAGCCTGATTCATGTCCTTAAAATAGAGCTCACATTAAAATATATTAAATGACTTCAAGAAAAATTAATACAATCAAGGTTACATAAGGAACAGAGCTGTCAAATAAAGTAGTCCCTTGTCCAGAAAGTATTTTCCCATGAATTACAAAGTTTTGGTACAGCAGCATAAGTTTTTAATAGTACACTAACAACAGAAAGCTCTTATTTCCAATAGCATTTTTAAAGTAAATCTTAAAGACGATTTAAGCTTTAGGTTTGCATAATTTGTTTGGTTTTCTTAAAGCAGAGTGCACACAAAACGCTTGCAGCACTTTTATTTGGGGGATTATTTGAACAGTCTATTCTTGGGTAGCCGATTTGTAATGTTTCAACGTGCGTGCAGAAGGATCAGTAGCTTTAACCCATCTTGGCATCCAGTAGTGGGGCAGCCAGCTGCTCCGCCCTGAGTAGTGCTTTTCAAAGATCTGGCGGTAGTAATAACTTTCTTTTGTTTTAGGAGGATTGAAAGGATATTTCTCTGCTGCCTTCTCCAGTAAAAGGTCATCAACCTACAGACATAAGCAAAACTCAAGTTAAACTGCAAATATCTTTAACTTTTAAAGACATACAAGGATTCACCAACCATGAAACGCCCAGAGTTTTGAGAAAAAAAAATCTATTCTAGAAGAACAGGTTTGACAGGTCAAACCTTTGTCATGGGCTCACTTAATCTTTATGTAAATGTATTTCCAGTGCTGTTGGTATTTCTCTGCATGACATGCGAAGCCCATTTCTCTGGGTCATAACCACCTTTGTTAGTAAGGTCACAGACACTTCTTCCTTTGCTGTGAAACAAGTGGAAAAACTTAAAGTAGTCATTTTGCCATGTAAGTGGCTTCCTAGGGTTTTTTTTTTGTAGCTTGGGGAACAGTTGGCTGTTGGTATAACCACGCTCTTAGCAACAAAAGACCTGGGATGCAGAGACAAAGACACCTGCAGTTGCTAGGCTGGGTGAGAAAGGAAGGATAAATAGTTGCACCAGTTGAGGCAATTTCAACGAGCAGCTTCCGCTACCAACATGCTGTCTAACTTTTCATTTCTGTGAAATAGGTTTGCTGCTCCTACAGCAATACAGGCTCAGAACAGGCAGCACAATACTGTCACCTGACCCAATTACTGTCTTGCCTGAGGAAATAGAGAAAGAAAATGGGGAAGAAAGCGTTGGTGGTAGGACGGACAAGCTCCCATCCACAGGCTTGACTACACGCATTTCCATGTAGCAGAGCTCTGGTGTAAATAGGGTGTTATTTCTTCCCCTTCATGATTAAACTACCTCTGCACTCCGGAGAGGATTATCCCTTGTACAGAGTCAAAATGCTGTAAGTCTTCACTGGTTAACAATGCAAACAGAGGCTTTAAAAAGCAAAAAGGCTTAGCTAGGGATGGCTTTGAAAAATGAATGACGCAAACAAGAAAGTACATTATAAAGTCATTATGTTGTTACTCAGCTGCAGAGTAAGTTCATGCAAGTGCCTTCAGCTGAAGCAGCTGCTTTGCCTGTAAACCAGAAATTGTGTTTGTTGATACACAATCTAATTTGCAATCCAGACACTTAAATGATGTTCATTTCCTTACACAGTCATTTCTGGCAGGGTCTAGCATTTCTTTGTAAGTAGGATCACAAATGCCTTTAACCAACTCAGATATCTAGAAGAACATTGATTAAGATTTATCTTACTCCTCCCCCAGGAAGCTCAAGTTAACTGTTATACCCAGATTTATTCTCTCAACTAAGCATTGAGCTGCCTCCCACTGGCAACCATATCTAATACACCTAAGTGAGAAAGGAAAAAAAGTGGTATTCTACCTGTTGATCAATATAGTCTTGAAGAATGGAAAACCAGGATTTCTTTACTGATGCTATACCATCACTGAAAGCTTCTTTGGGTCTCCAGAGAATTTCTTTGGGAAGTAAATTGGAATCTTCAAAGGACAATCTTAAAAGGTATTTTTCAATTCCATTCTGTTTGTAGAACAAAAAGCAGTATCATGAGTCTCAGGAATTGTAGTACAAAGATCCAGATTTAAACACTTATGAAATGGTTTCCTTTCAGAAGTTTCGGTCAGAAAAGTGTTCCCAGTAGCCCAACAATTCAGTAAAATATGTAAGAGCATGCTTTACTTTGGGTGGAGGCCTTAACCATCAATCTGGTCATGCTTAGAACATGTATCAGTGAATTTGTAAACTTACACTTGGATCCAACCCTAGTTTTACGTACCTTTGGGATTCGCAGTTCTGCTGGCAGAGATAAGTAATAAGAAGTAAACCGATGATCCAAAAATGGGACCCTCAGTTCAAGGCTAAGCAGGGGGAATAAATAGAAAAGATACTGAATTAATCCAACAAATCATCTACTTACAAATTCCACAGCAGCTAAGCTTTCCCTGTCTTTCACATACATACCAGGTTTTCTGCTTTTACTCAGAAAAAATTTCACTTATATATTTACAACTACCTGAATTTAACTCACCAATTTGTAAAGTTAAGTATATGTTCTACACAGATTAAAGACTATGGTGTTTTATAATGCCCTGAATTTACAGACTACAGTCCTACAGGATCTGCAACAGCCATTGCAACACGTATGCAAAAGCACATTTTAAAAAATCCTCTTCCTCTCAGAGAACTACCAAGTCACTCATTAGGATTTGCATCAGCATTTGTAAACATATCATAGAACCAAGCAAGGACTTCTGCTGTCATTCCTGAAATCCACATTTGTTTGTGTTTTTAAGAAACAACAAAAAGGAGCCCTACAGCATTCACACAAGTTCTCTCCTATACCAGTGGTAGATATACACATACGAAGCCTTCCTGCTTTTGTATACCCAGCTTCTAAGGACACAGAAGGCAACAAGTAAAATGACGGTAACTGCATCTTCAGCAGAAAGAACACCTCTCGTTGTGTCTCCTCAAGAGACATCATGCTGTCCAGCTTCACAAGTGAAAGGAGATGTTATACTGCATCCCAGTATTTTCATTGTCTCTTTAGTTTCTACTCTGTTAAAAAGCTTCAGCTACTTCAGGTAATACCCACCTTACAAAAAAAACCAAAAAACCAAAAAAACAGATGAACCCCATACTGAGTATTCAGTAGTCAAATACTGAGGGCTCAGTTTCTCCATATAATGACACGATTTGCACTGCAAGTTTTTCCTTGTTCCCAACTGATAATGGCAATTTAATCCTTTGTCCTCTACTCTTAGTTCTTCTCCCTTTTCTCCCTAAGTCTGAACTCCTTAAATTCTGTTCTAATTTGTTAATACAAGGGTTCTTTCTTCCTAACAGTGCTGTGCAGCGGAGACCAAAGAAAAATGAAAGCAGCCAGCATGTGATATGAAACAGCCTTGAAAGTGTGGTGAAAGTTTTCAGCACAAAACAAATAATGACGCAAATGGCAGATCTCTTGCACTTCACCCATCTTTTTTATAGGAAAGAGAAATGTAAGAAAATTGCAAAAAGCTGGGCAAGTAATTTTGTTGCAGGATCAATATACAACAAAAGCTTCCCAATAGCTAAGTTGTTTGCTTCGCCAAAGGTAACAACTTTTTCTTATCTACAGACAGCTTTCCAACATTATTCTCAGTTTAATTAATGTATTTCTTTTAGTAAAATGCTTCTGTTTAGTAAAACAATACTATTTTCTACAGTGCTCAATTTGGAGATTCTTTAAGGTATCAGGTACACAGACTGTATCCTAATATCTCTTTATTACAGTCAGCTACCTGACTAATGCACATACTTTTCTCTTTTCAGTATGTTGTTTTAGTTCTGATGATCATCAGAATCAAGATTCCTCTTTGTCTAAACCTCCAAAGATCCCAAAGGCAAATACAAGTTTGTCTTCCCTCCTTAACTCTGAATATTTCTATTTCTAATTCACTGCTTCTGTAAAGACCAGTTCAGTCCCAGACAAAAAATATGTCTGCTGGCAACACAGTGGGCCCTAGAGTCACAGATCAGATTAAATTTTGCAGTGTGTTTTATTGTTGCTCAAATTCCTTCAGGCTACAACTTCATGTTGGTATACAAATCCTCAGCAGTTTTTTCCTGCCTAATCTTCTTTTGTTTTTAAATTATGAGTGCTCAGCATCCAAGGGAATACACTTTACCCGTGTGCTGCAGTAGTTCTGTCTGCACGAAGTACATCAAAGAGGTAGAGCTCCTTCAGAAGCCTCTCACTCTCTTCTGCAGCTTCCTCGGGAGATGGTGCCTGAAAACAAACAAAGCACGGAGCACACAGGTGGAACACGGCTGCACTGAGGGACCCATTGCTGGCTGTCCTGCATTTCAATTGTAGTGATCACCAAGTGATCTCAAACTCAGCAAAAACTACATACAAGAAACAACAGTCTCAGGAATTGTTGAAGATCAAGAAAGCTGTTTTTCAGGTGATTAAATCCCTTGGATTTTATGCCACTCCAGAAGAAAGACTTAACAAATATACAGTTGTGACAACTCTCAAACATCACATGTTGAAATCTGAGAGATGTTCTGTTGAAAGGCAGAACAAGCAGCTCAAGGGCATTCTGCAGAGTGAATCTATTTACCTTATGGAAATATATATATCCTTGCGTCAGCTCATCTGATCCTTCTCCTGAAAAAATGACCACGCTGTCTGTTTTCTTCCGAATATATTTGGAGACAAGATACATACCTTAAAAAAAAAAGTATAAAATTATTAAAGTGCATCTACATACATGATGTTATATGCAGCCAGTAGTTTTAAATTTAGCATTTTAGAAATTTGTCTCCTACACTACTTTCTTCTGTAGCAAACAACTGATGTAAAGCAGCATCTCATTGTTACTCAAAGCCACCAACAGTCACACTAAGTTGGTGCTGCAAATACATCTAAACTGTGTACTTACACTTGGCCCTCAAAATATCAGAAAGATGTGTCTACTTGTGATCCTGGGAACACTGGAGGATTCCCATGGGAACACACAGAGGAGTTGTTCTGACTCAATTTGAAATTAAGTGCATGATTAATTCCAGCAGAGTGCTGAAGAAACCTTCTAGCCTTGGAGAAAAGCAAAAGTTGCTGTTTAACTCTCTGCCACTCTGAGTTGAACTGGATGAAGCCCTTTTTCCAAAATTTTTTGTAAAGAATTATTTATTAAACAGAACTATGCCTTCCACTTAATGCACCTTTCTGAACGGTACGCTTTTCTAACAAAAGTATTACAAATCTAATGAAAAGGATCTAGTTTATTATTTCTTATACTAAGCAACAAATCACAAAGAAAAAAATGACAGAAAAGGTTTGCTTTAATTTTTAAAGAAATGCATCCATTATTTCACATTGCTAAATCCGATCTTTATGGAGGAAATTCCACCCAGGGAGTTCAGTTTCGAAAACTGTGTTGCCTATTTGGCTTCATAACTCTTTTATGACATTTTAGGATGACACAAGATTAACTGGGTAAAATGCTGTAGCTCGCATTACACAAAAGGTCTCATTGGATTAGGGGTTTTCCCCTTTTATTAGGCTGGCAGTGCTTTGCTAGAAGCTGCTGGTGACTTCCTTTCTCAGACTCAAACGTACATTATAAGAACCTGCATTACTAAACCTATGTTACTAAAGGGCAATAATAATTACTTCACATTAGTATTAAAATTATGCAAGGAAAGGGTAACTATGACCTGCTATCATAATATTCAGTACCTCAGAAAACCTGTGAATTTCCCCCTTCCTCTAAGGTTCATACTCACTAGAGCAGAAAACCTAGACCTGCAGATCTGTGTCTTCTTCATGTAACTCATTGTGTTTCATCTCAAAGCTTCAAGAACAGTTCTTGACAGTTGCTTTGCGCAGTCAGGGACTTGCAAATAACTGCTTTTGCATCAGTGTGGTATCACAGATAACACTGGGGAGCAGAACCTTGGTGTCCCAGTCCCCAGGTTCTGTGCCAGCTAAAGGATATAGCAGATGACCATGTGGGTTTGCGTAAAATTTTATTTGGGTGACATAAACCAAAGACTGCCATTAAAAAAACCTTACCAATAGAAGCTCTTATTGTTGTTATATCATAGGTTTCCAACGAGAAGATAACCTCCTCTATTGCCTGAATCCCCTCTTCAGTATTAAGTATTACTTCATGATGTTCGCTGCCTATATGTGCTGCCACCTGTTTGCAAAAGGTCAAAACAATGCATCACTTTTCAACTAAAACATTTTATAAACATACATTGTGTTTGAAGCAAACATTCAGTGAAAGCACCAGCTCCCTTCTGCTACAGTGAAAATTATGACATTAGGCCAAGAAAAGACATTACTTAGCAGCCCTTTGACTTGCAGTGGTATGTTCACTAGGGAGAACATAGTCTCCTTAATTACAGTGTTCAATCATGATTGCAACAGACCATCCAGCTGCTTGTCTGAAACATTAACAGAATCTGTAGAGGCTCTAAATATTCCAGATATCTGCCCTTAAGAGAAAAAGCGGCACAAAAGTCACGAAAGCCTACATAGTACCCCAGATGCCAGTTTGTACAAAGCTGTTAATTCAGCAAACTGATAATTAGCTTACAATACTTAACATATATACAAATGCATTCATACAGGAACCATAGCATGGAGATCTACCCTAAAACCCAGAGGCAGTAATGAGACAAGTACAAAGTACCATCCCTTTGGCAACAATGCAACTGGGACTCCATTAGGAAAGTCTTCCAAATGCAAGAGAAAACAGGTAAGGTTCCAGTTGCCTTTTTCATAATATTAAGCAGCAAATGTCGTACTAAATTACTTACTGCAAACTGATATATGCCATAGCAATAAATGAATATTCAGTGTTACTATTAATGCCATGCCATGAAGTTAGCACCATTAATATACCCTGTTCAGCATTCAGTAGCTCAGAACAAACTGAAAGCAATTCTTGAGATACCTTCCTGGCAGCAAGTAAGTCAGGACTGTTTTCCATTCCAATTGCAAAGGTTTGTAATGGATAATTGACGTTGATTTCTTTCATCAATTTCAGAAGAACAGCTGCAACCAAGCTGGAATCTAAGCCCCCTGCCAACAAAACAAATTATCTGATTAGGTGTTTGAATGATGTTTTGCTTCCTCCTTAAGGAATCTAGATACTGGTATCCTATGAGTGGGCTTCATTTTTAAGCTGTGTGAATCCAAGGTACTTCTCGTATAAGTGCACATTTACCTCTGCTTAATAAAAGAATCAGGCAACTTTAGTGGAACATCTTCAGTAACAGTTTTTAGTACTTTTGGTGTCAGAAGCATCAGTGGAACTCCTTTAAGATAAACAGAAAGTACACTGAACACATTGTGCCACTAGAGAATATGCCCCTTCTCAACTCTGCTAAAATGGGATTTATTCTCCATTTTAAAACCACTCCCTATCTTCCTCGTAGCTACACATTTGACAGTCTACTGATAGGACTATGGATTTTTTTTTTGTTTGCTGTAAGTAAAAGAAGAGAATTAAGTTAAAGAGCAGAATGCTTAGTGTAAGGGTTCTACTCTTTCAAGTGTCAAAAAAGTAATTCTTTTTTTTCTTCTCTTTTTTCTAGAGGAGAGTGAAAGCATTAGAACAGTTTGGAGAACAAGCAAAAAATAAAACCAAGAGATGCACAAGCTGCCTAGATGTACTCTAAGGATCCACCTTCTTATTAGCATGAGCTAGTTCTGCTAATCCTTGGTTAGTTCTACTTGCTGCTCTTCTACAAAGTACTAAGCAAAACACAGTACCAGTTTGCCCATATCTGCCTGCAGCTCTGACAAGCATGAGGCAAAACCTTCTTCTTTTTGTTTCCTACAGTCTGCATGTGTTTTTTCAGCTATGTGCATTAGCATCAATTCCCACCCTGATCCCCTTTTTGGACACGCTGTCTCGTAAAAAAAAAATATTTCCTGTTGAAATTACATGCAAATTCTGAGAAAAGGAGAGCAGAGAAAACAGAGTGCTCAAGATGCGGAAATCATGAAAATAAAAACCTGGGTTTCCACTGTGACATTGAAGAATTCCCTCTGTGATTGGAAACAAAAGCAACTCCCTGTGATGTTCCAAGCATACTCAAAACTGTGAAGCACTGAGGTACTCTGGTATTATTTATACCAGCACAGGCACTTAGTTTTGCTGCTTCCTGCATGTGCATCTGAGGAGCTGCTAACTGCCTTCTAATTTGATATTTGAAATTTGGGGTTTAAACAAGTTTTCTTACTGAAACTGAGATCTTCCAACTCTATGTCTCCTCCTATTTAATTTACCTTCTTCCTATTTTTTATGATGCCATAGTAAAGAAATGGTCCAGCTGTATCTCCTGGTCAGTTCTCTCTCATCCAGATGCACATTTAATAGGGTTCATGACAAATGAGTGTGATTACTGTTGCTCAGTGAATGCATGAAAAGCATTCCAGGACTCTAACCACAAGTACCAAGTGCTACACAAACACAGAAAATAAGGTGACAGACCCGTGGTTACAGAGCCTTACCTCTGTAACACAGAACCATCAGATCACAACAGTGATCAGCTAAGTCAGTGAACAACTTCCTGCACCACAAGCTATTACCTTAACTGCAAAAGCGTGTAGCAAATAATTTTGGTCCAGATGGTCTCCTGTAATATGGTAAATTAAGGAAGTTTAGGATGGAGACTAAAGCAAAGTTTGCAAGGAAGAATTTCACTTCCTCCTGCTTCTGAAACATGCCAAAGCTTTCTCCTAGGTTCCATCTGCGTAAAGTGAATGTAGTAACTACACTTTCATTTTAAACACCAACCTAAGCATGAATCTCATGTATTTAAAAACACATTGAGTTATTTTCAATAGTAATACTACATACATTTTGTCTTATTTAAAAATGCTCAGTGTCTCAATAAGCCAAGATCCCAGCCCAGAGTAAACTTCAAAAGCATAAGACTTTCAAGATACTTGCATAATTACTTCACATTTCCCAAACTAACAAGTTCTCTGTTGCCTGTTCTAAAAAGCAAATGAAGATTCGGATCACTCCAGGTACATTGCGGAACAGCCAATATACTTTCCTTTAACTAGCAGAGGATGGGCAAAAGAGAGAGAAGGTACAGAATCATTGTGGTTCTTGCTCCTTACCTGACAGAAGGCAACCAATCCTTCTGTGAGCCATCAAACGTTTTCTAACTGCATTTTCAAATAGAATACGGATGTTGCTTTTCACCGTTTCAAGGTCAAAACCTGCTCAGAAAAAAGAAAAGAGAAGTGTAAAAAATGTCCAAAAAGTGTTACTTAGACTTTGCTGGATGATGCTAACTAGGAAACAAAGATATTTGTCTGAGTCTCCTTTGATAACAGGGACACTCAAGTCCATCTTTGTACATGACTGCCTACAAAAACAGTTCTAAAGTCCCTACATTTTAAAGGTTCTTCCAGGTTGGTTTTTTCCTTAAATGGTACTTTTTTAAACCAACAATGCAAATTTTACATTCAAAGATTATGATTTTTTCACTTTTAAATCACAGTAAGTAGCAAAATTCTTGCTGTACTACCTGAAGGCAGAGCTTCCACTGTATCACATGCAACATGGAGTGGTTCATCTTTACAGCTATGAAATTTTACTAATTCCACTGATGCAACCTTGCCAGAGGGCTTTAAATCCAACACTTCATAATGACCCGGAAGAAACGGTTCCACTTTAGAACATAAGGATGTTGAATGCTTTAAGTTGATAAGTCCTACACATAAAATGGGAAAAGAAAAATGTCAGTTTTTGACTTAAAATGGTTAAGTTATACCTCACTCAACAGCCTCTCTAAAATTATATGCAAAAATTTTCTCCGGATCCTAAATCTCATGTTAAAAAAATATCCTTTTGAGTCACCATCAGTCCTGGCTAGAGCATGATTCTGCTTCTGGCAGGATGTACACATAGATTTGAGCCATCTCAAGCTGAGGCAGATGGCAGAGAAAGCAAACCAGCAAGTTTTTCTAATTGGCAAGTAGCAGTTTATCCCTGTGAGCACTAGGTAGAACACTTTTCTAATTGACTACATAATGTCCAGGTCAAGGTCTAATATGCTTAGGAGAATTTGATTGACAATTATTAACTAATTCCGTGCTTAAAATTAAGTGTAGTCAAGCTAACAAAGGGTTTGCAATAAAACAACATCATTGTAGTGATTGCTTCATTGACATATATTTAGTGATTTCAAAACTCATTGGTTCTAGACTGATCTTCTCCACGGCTATGACTGCCAGGTATCAGACTTGTAGCCAAACCTCATTTCCATTCCCCAAGTGAAAGAGGATGTTTTGCACCTGCTGGTCACCTGGATGCCCCTTGAGGACATCCTCAAAAGGGACACCGAATCGCTGTTAGAGAGGCATTGGTAATCCACTATGATTGTCATAGGACACAGTGTGCAAAACATTCACTTCCCTTCTTCCTTCACCAGCAACAGAAATGGTGCAGCTCTTAGCACTACTACATAGTACTACTATTAGAAGAGTCAACCTACACTGGAGTCTGATAATAAAACAGATATACAATAAATGGCAGAGAAATAATCACGAAAGTCAATTTTAGCCAAAGTGCATTTTAGGCAATAAACTCCCTTTTGACACTGTTTGGATTTCTTTATGATAGTGCCAAGACTAGACATAATTACTTTAAAAGAGAGAGCAGCAATGTGTCATCTCAAAGTAAAAAAATCATCATCAAATATAGTATGTGATTCTGGGAGATAACACAATGCTGCAGTAAATTTCAGTAGGGTTTCAAAATTCCTGGCTTTTACAGATTAGCAGTTCTTGTGGCATAATTACCTAGTTCACTACACAACACCAAGACCAAAAATATAATTTATTGTAGCATAAGTCTAGTCTAAGTCAATAGACTATGTTTAACTTTGGCCTAACATAAAACATCTTGAGTTCAATACAGCTATGACTCCAGAACACAAAGAATTCTAGTTAAATAAGCAAGTTATTTTAGAGATATTAAGGACAATTAAATATCTTGGATGTTTTTATTTTAATGATGTGTAGTTCTTACACTACTAAATATTGCTCCTATATTACTGAACTTACAGTTCATTTTCTCTTCACACTTAGAAAAAAAGCCTGACAAAGAGGTTTGTCTCCAACAGCAATACTCAAGATTATTTAGGCACTAAACACAACTGGCTTTACCTTTTGCCTCAGAACAGACACCCAAAAATCCATCATCAGTCAGCACCTTAAACAGTGGTCTGACTCCATAGGTATCTCTTGCCAGAAACACTTTTCTGTTTGCAGTGTCCAGAAGGATGAAAGCAAATACACCATCTAGCATGGATGCCGTTTGTTCTATTCCTCCTCTGTTGTATAGATGAAGGATAACCTCACCATCCACTAATGTTTGATAGTCAAATCCAAACTGCTTCTGCAGCTAAGAAAAAATATAGAGAAAAACATTAATAAGCATTTGCAAACATTGGCTGCTTAGTAATTGTTTCATAAAAATAATCTTGTAGGTAAAATCACAGTTTAAAAGTTATACAAATTTTCAGTCAAATTCCTAATGACATTACTGATGTCACATAATGCAGTGACAACAACCACACAAATTCCTGCAGATGGCAATGCAAGTGCTGCACAATTAAGGCCTCCTTAGGACTGTGTGTAGCATGATTGAGAGTAATTCTTACTGCTTTCAGCAGCAGAAAAACCACAATGCAAAACACTGCAAGTAATACAGACTGTTGGTACAATACATTTCACATGTACTGCAGGGCAAAGTCTCACCCTTCAAACAGCCAGATTCTTGAAGACTGGGAAAAAAAATAAAATGTCCTGCCTCAATTCCCAATGATGCTACTGATGTCACTGATGTGACTGACACCAGCCTGACTTGTCTTAAAAAATGTGACATTAGAAATGCTATAACATTAGCATTAGAAATGCTATAATATCTCAGATTATTCATATGTTTCTGATGCTACCACACTTAGTATGTGATACATTTTACACATTCATTCAGCATGGTTCAGGATCAGACACTGTTTTAAGCTGCTTTATACATCAAATTTGGATGATCTGAATCATCCTGCCAAGTAACACAGGCAGCATGGAAATCTCAGCACAGGGACTGAGGAACACTTACAGTGTTTAGCAGCAGGATCACATCCATAAGGGACATTTAGAAACTTTAGGAACTAAATAGAGTTGCTCCTTTATGCCTAAGAGACTTAGGTAGCTCTCAAAAACCCCACAAAAAACCTGCTGCAGACACCCAAGGACTTTCGTGGCATACTGGAAACATCTCCCTAAGGCTTACTGCTTTTCTATAAATACGTAAGCATGCATACTATGCATCACTATCTTCAGTGGCACATCCCAGCTAGATTGAGATGCAACAATAAAAATGCAATATCCAACAACTTGGGAGAACAACGACCCAAAACAATTGACGAGCAAGACAGTCTAAAAGCATTTGCATTACTAAGAGAGAAGAAGGGGAGAAAGAGGCTTGGAATTCTCCTCTCCAAGAGATAATGAAGAATGTGTCTTAACTTTCAACTGAACAAACCTGAAGATACAAATGTTTATTGCCCTTCTTGTCCATTAAAAAGTGATTTTTCAGTATTAAAGATTAAGTATGTTGCTAAATAAGCTACCAGATTCACAGCTCATTGAGATAATTTACTTCCTTTTAAATACTAGCTCTTTGCTAACTTTCATATTTTTTTTCTGATATTCTAGTCCAACATGTTTTAAAGATGCTCTGAATATGGCCGTATCATGCTTACAACACTCACCTGTTTGAAATTGTAGATTTCTCCATTGTAACACAGCCACAGGTATGGGAATTTCTTCACCCGGATAGGCTGCATACCATATAACTGATCAACAACCGCCAGGCGGTGGAAGCCAAAACAACAGTTGGTGAAACCATTGACGTTCTCAAACCGAAATGCATCGGGACCTCTGTGTGCTATCTTCATGGCACTTAGGCACTGCACAGAAAGGCACTCATCGCTCCCAAAGAGGGCCCAGATACCACACATCGTGAGGCTCTCGTTCTACCTGCAAGTGGAGAACCTGTTCAAGAGAGACACGAACACTGTAAGCAAGAGCTGACACTCTGTATTGGGTCTGGCTGAGAGAGAGAGGGCTCATTTTCCCCTCAGCAACCCTCATAGTGCTGTGTTTCGTGTTGGTGTCACAGCAGTGTTTTAGCTATTGCTGAGCAGTGCTCACACAGCATCAATGCAAGCCAACATTTCCCCCTCAGCGCAAGATCTACCTCGGGGCAGGCAAGATCTTGGGAGGCAACGTAGCCTGGACAGCTGACCTACACTATCCAAAGGGATATTCCCTATCCGATGTATGCCCAGACTAAAAAAATCTAAGGGAAAGGAGGATAAAGGCAGAGCAACTACTACATGTGCGGAAGGTCTCCTTCCCAGGAAGTGGCTGGACATTGCTTGCTGATGGGAATGAGAGAATAAAATCTTTGTTTTTCCTTTCACTCGTGTATGATCTTCACTTTTCCTTAAGAGTAAACTGCCTTTATCTCAACCCATAAGGTTTTTTATTTTTCATCATATTTTCTTACCCCTCACTCCATCCTGCTGAAGAGGGGAGTGATAAGAGTGCCTTAGTAAGCACCTGGCACCCAGCGAAGGTCAACCCACCACACTCCCAAAAAACACAGATAACAGATGGAGGCTATTAATCACTTAGCTGTCAAGAGGCCTGATTAAAAGAATAGCCGACTTTACTAACATGAAGTAAAACCTGGCTTGCTTAAAGTATGATAAGCAAATTTTAGCCAGCAAGAAATTAAGTGTAAGTTTTACCTTTAGATACAGCAAGGCTGTGTATGGTTTTTTTCATAGAGCACAAACAGAACAAATCATCATTGGTCATAGAGTATGATCTGTTGAAGTAAGACCATCTGTGCAGAAACGTTAACCATTCTTTCAGTTTGTCACGTTTACATGCAAAGGGGCTTTATACCAAAGAGGAAGGCTCTTTAGCAAGACCTGTAGTGACAGGACAAGGGGGAACTTTTTCGAACCAAAGGAGGATAGGTTCAGACAGGAGTTCCCCATCAGCAGCGTGGCAGGCCCAGGCGGCAGAGGTGCGGAGGGAGCGATGCTGTTGCAGTGCCATGCTCCCCCCAGCACGCTGCTGCAGCCCCGCTGTCCCTGGAGATACACACAGGCCTTGCAGCTCCCTGAACCCTGACCCCAACAGCGCGGCTGGGCTGCAGCTGGGAGCCTCCAGATCGAGTCATGCCGCTGGAGACATCAGCCCAACGCGGCCATTAGGGTTAAGGCTCAGGGAGTCCCAGAGCCCACAGCTCCAGGCACACTGGGGATGCAAACGGCGTGCCGAGGGGAGCACGGCACTGCAACAACACCGCTCCCCCTGCACACCTTTCCCGTCTGGACATGCGATGGCGCTGCGGACCTCAGCCTCAGCACATGGAGCCGGGCT
>VZTG01007355.1:453474-465123 GCA_013397845.1 Melanocharis versteri | reverse complement strand
ACGGCAGCCCCTCCGGCCCGGCCCTGCCCGGCGCGGCCCCCGCCCCGCTGCCTTACCCGGTGCTGGCCGCCGGCGCACAGAGAGCTGCCGTCCGCGCCGCGCCGCTTCGGGGGATGGAGGAGGCGGCCCCGCCGCTGCGGCTCCGCCCCCGCCGCCGGCTGCGGCTGCTGAAACACGCCGCGAAGTTTCATCATACGCCTCCCCGTCCCGTCCTGCTCTGCCCGCCGGCGGGGCCGGGGAAGTACGGCCTGAGCCCACACCCGTACCCATACCTCCGTCCGCAGCCGGGCCGGGGCTCGCAGGCCGGGCAGCGCCGGCTCCGGCACCTCCCCGGGCCGCAGTGAGGAAAAGCGTGCCCCGGCAGGCACCGCTGGGCGCTCTCGGGATTGCGGGCTCGGGCGGGCGATTTGTAGCTACCAGAAATCCTGTCCCTGCCGGCCTGCTCC
This sequence comes from Melanocharis versteri, assembly GCA_013397845.1. Taxonomy (NCBI): domain Eukaryota; kingdom Metazoa; phylum Chordata; class Aves; order Passeriformes; family Melanocharitidae; genus Melanocharis; species Melanocharis versteri. The sequence goes on along the minus strand of VZTG01007355.1, from coordinate 464,677 downwards.
GAGCCCTGCCTTGCGCGGTGTCCGGGAAAAAGAGCTCAGGCATTGCCTTAAAGCTATATTATCTGGTTTGGGAGAGGCGAGCGCATGGGAAGCTCACAGCTTTGGAAGTGTTTGCCGAGGACGTATGATTTTTCCGTGCAAAACTAAGTTCTGAATCATAGACACGATGGGTAAAACAGGATTTCGGTGCTTACCTGAACTTCGTTGTTAGATAGTTTTGCCTATTTGTCTTGCTAAAGTAAATGAAATTCAACTCTGAATATTAGGATGTGAGGTCCTAAATATAAACCCTAATTCTCTATGAATACTTCAAGAGAGCAATTAGTAATTCACATGCAGTGTGCTTGCATAGCCGGCTTTAGTGGAGTTACCGTAACACTGCAATGCTGTGCATAAAGCTCTTCAGGTCATGCAGTTTGTCAGCAGCAAGTGTGGTCTGTGTGTAGAATTTTAAAAAGACCTTTAAGAAGCCATTAAAAGGATATTTTTAGGCTTCAGAAAGAAAAATGTGTTGAAGCATCCTGTGCATGAGAAGTAGACTCCAGTGCTGATCAGGAATAGACGTAGGACGTTTCTGTTCAGCACAGCTTTACCTGAATGCAGGCAGCCTGCATATGCCATGTGTGCCAGAGCTGTGCACTGCCTGGAAGGGCAGGGTGAAAGTGTGTGCAATGGCACATGGAGTCTCTGCTCACAGAAGAGGAATGGTTGTGCTGAGGAACACCTTATATCTTGAGGTTTTGTCCCAGAGATCTAAATGTCACTCTGCATTTTTGAAAGCTACAAGAAATAATAGCCAAGCCTTGTACTACTTTAGGTTGCTTTGGGAGTTTGTTTATTTGTTTGTTGGAGGCTTTCGTAAGCAGCCTTTCTTTACAGCTTTACTTCTTTTCTCCATGCAGAAGAGATTTTTGGATGGGTCTGCTTAGGCTCAAATTGTTGTCTGGGCATTTTCATTGATGGTTCATAGCTATTGAATTCCTGGTTCATAACTAGATCTCATACAGTGCTTTACAATAGTAAGTCACAAACCATTTGGTACAATAAAAATCTTTTAATGGAGAAACTGAAGCAGGGAGTGTGAGAAGTGACTTGCAGAAAGTGTCTTGGCAAGGCTGGATAGGCACAGCCAGGGAAGAGCAAAACCTCCTAGGTTCTCATTAAAGCCTGCATCCTTAGGGTGCACTGAGTAATTTATCCTACCCTTTACTATCACTTCTAAAAACTGGGGATAACAGCTGCATTTAACAGTGTCTTGCATGTTTAATGCCCAATTTTAATGAAGTTGGTGGTGTTATATATGGGACTATTGGCAGAAATGCTACACACAATCTGTTTTTTAATATCGGCAATGTTAGTGTTTGGTAGTTATGAAAGTGCAAGAAAAAGCGGGTATGACCCTGGCCTTTTCTCTACTATTGTCAAGTAGCCCATTATAATCTGTTTATATGAAGTCTCATTCTTCAATATCCAGTCCTTTCTTTCAGCATATCCGCAGACAGCACTAGATGTAATTACACCTCAGTCTCTCACCTGTGTTCTTCTCAAGTCACATCTTCCCTCTCAGTTTTCTCATTCCTGCAGACAATATCATGCATAATAGTTTCTCCTAAGCATTGTCTTCTCCATGCTACTCCTCTAAAGTTGATTTTTCCTTACATTTTTGTTGAAAGAATTTTAAATTGCTTCTAGCTGGTTTGAGAGAACAGGTTTGCATGTAAATATTGAGTGCCATTAGTAGCTAGGAGACCTTCCGCTTTGTGATATGTGTTTAGCACCTGAGAAAAACCACCTGGCCACAGACTAAAACCATTTAATAATGGCTGAAAAACACTGTAAGAAAGTTCCTGATTAATTAATTAGGAAGTGCTTGCATTAGTTTTGTTTCTAATCAGCTGAGATGAAAGGCTAAGAGGTTTCTCTGAAGGCACCAGGTAAATGAGTAAATGAAAGGCCAAAGTTAACAGTTAACCCAAAGCTAACAGGTAAGTGAATACAATGGAGAATGAACTGGTGCAGCCTCATGACTTACACTGACCTGGTCACTGGCAGCTCAGCTCTCAGCTGAGTGTTGCTCATAAATGAAGTCTTTGCTCCTCATTTTGTCCCATTAAAGATGAGTACCTTTGCTGCATCCGTTGAATGTGGTGCCACCAGCAGGCTTGGAAGACTGGAAATATCTAAATTGTGTGAGATTAATGAAATATGTTTGGAGAGGAGACAGAATGGAGGGGAAGGGGAGAAGTGGAGACTGTGATTAACAAAGGCATATGGTGAAGGTCTTTTCCTTTCACCGCGATGACTAACAAATTAACAACCTGTGGTACTGGGGCTTTTACAGGGCGTGGTCTCCTGAAGATAGCCCTCATGAGTGGGCTTTTTGCATGAGAGAACACATTTCAGCTGGTTTTATGATAGTGGCTCTCCCAGCTCTCTACTCCTGTCCTTTGCTCTCACTGGAGCTGTGCAAGAAAACAAGATCTGAAGTGGAAAACAATGGCAAGACTCAAATATTAGAGAAAGACTTTCCCTTTTCTGCCATCATCCAATGCACATTCTCTGCAGTTTCTCAGGCAGGAATTGAATACCCTTTGTTGATGGGAAAAGTTGCCACAAGTGACTTCATGGGCGAGGTCCTTAAGATGGGCAGAACTGTAAAACACCAGGAAATCTATCTGTGTGTCTCAGCACAGTCTTGTACCAGGCCTTTGCACAGAAATGACTAGAGGAGAGGCGTTCTGCGCCCTACCAGGCCACCTGTTTAGTCATGGACTGTGAAATGCTTCATCACCAATAATTTGAGGGATAATAAAGATAGTACTGAAACAATTTCTGGTTTTGAAACATTGAAGGTTTTGACTGTGGGAAGGAGAAGGATGTATCTTGTCTACAGTTTCAGGACTCTCTTTGCAACCAGTATCCATTTTTTGCTTGGACCAACTGCTCTTGATCAGGCTTTGAACACATCCTGAGTTGTAATAGCAAGGCATGTCTTTTCCTTCTCCTAACTTGTGTAGTAATGGAGGTGTGGGAATAGGCAATTCCAAGTTTCCAGATGCCTCAACTATGCTTTTTTCAGCACTCAGTGACTGAATGTTTTCTAGGATGGGGACTTAGCTTGAAAGCAGAAGGTTGTTCCTCCTAATGGAGCTATGCAGAAATATCTGTATACCATGGTGGCATTGGCAGCCCATTATACTGAGAGATATCAGTGATGGGCAGGGCTCAGGGAAAGGTGGCAATCAGTTCCTCCTGCCCAGTCACATGGGTTGACATAAACGGTGTATCTCCTACCGGGCTATCTTTCAAATATAGAGGCTTGTTGGATACACATACGTTCACCCAGCAATAGTTGTAGCGACCAGTGTTCTGCTAATGCTTCTGACATCTGAAATGCGTGTTTGTTTGTCAAGGACTTGCATATGCAGAGAGCAAAGGCCTTTGCCTATATTGGTTTTCCTTCCCCAAGAGATAGTAACACTATGTGCTCTTAAAGTCTAAGTGCTCGCCCTCAAAATCTCAGGCAGAACCACACTTTAATTCCTGAGTAAAGAAAAAAATGGAAAGAGAAACTGTCAAATTCAAAAGCTGTTTGAAGATCTGTAGCTTGAAGTAAGGTAGGCTCCCATTTATACAATTTAGTCTGGCTTTTACCCAGTGGGATTATATCACATGCCAGCAAGCTTGCAGCTTTTAAATAACTTATCGACCTAACAGAGCTCTTTGTTCCTAGAATTTTGAATTTATTTATTTTTTTCCTTTTTTTCCTTGTCTGTTCCTTTCCTTTCAAAGACATTTAAAGGACATACAGTCTACTTGTCTCTTCTCCAGACAAAACCTTTTTTCTCATAATATAAAAAGTAGCTGTCTCTCCCACTGGGAGTTCCTATTGCTATAGTCTCTCTTATTTAATCCTTTTTCTTTTCTTCCTGCTTAATTATGTTAAGCTACAAAACAAATAAGACTTGCTCTGGCCTCGGAGTTAGAGGTCACAGCACTGCTGAGTGTTGAAAGAAAATCTTCTCTAGAGCCCGGGCATTCAGGACTTCGGTAAAGTACTAGGAAGGCACGGCTAGTGCAGCAGCAAGGGAGAACACAAAGTAAGGTGATTTGTTATTGCCTGCACAAAAGACTAAGCATTTTTCACCACTACTGCATCCTTTTTTTAACATCCCAGCCCTTCCATCATCCCCCGTGTTTCTTAGCACAGACAAGAAAGGGCTGTTGAAAGAGCTGTTGGCCGTACAGTGCACATGGCAGGCATGGCATATGGCGCACCAATGGCTCTATTGTCCAGGCCAGGACCACAGAGGAATGAAACATTGCTGACTTTAACTCAATAGTGGTCTTGGCTAATGAGAAGGAATCCAGTGTAATTTATTCTCTTCCTGGGGAGGGGGAGATGGAAACAAACTACAAAACCAAAGCACTATATATATACACATACATATATATATGGTTTTTTAACCACTTACATAGTAAGAAAGAAAAATTAGCTGTCTGATATTGACTCTGCAACATAAAACAGCATAATTCTCTAGAGTTTTTAGAACAATAATGGTAGAACTAATTTAAATTCTGGTTCTTTTTCTTATAGTAGTAAAGATTAGGTGTCAGCTGAATTAGCATTTAAACTAACTTTTGTAGTCAATGCAGCAGGATTAACTGCAAATTACAATCTTCAGTTCACTTTTTCATTGTAATTCGCCCATTGTGAAATTTTGCCCTGTTCAATAGATACTTTGTTTAATACAAACAAGATTTCACCTAGTATATGGCTAAATTCAGCTGTAAGAGAGATGGTTGGGTGTTACAAAACTGTATCAGCTAAATTAATGCTTGAACATATATAACTGAGTTTTAAAATACACTGATTTATATTTTTTCAGCTGGAATAAATGGGCACAATTTCAATAAAATGTTATTTTGACACCCTCCATTGTGTTGCTTTAGTCTTTTAAAGTATATTTAATGTTGTGATTTGTTTCTGGAAGACAAAAAAAAGTGTTCAGTAAAATATGCTAAAAAGGCATAGTTATGTTCTCCTAAGTACAGTTAAGAACAATAGAGGAAGAATGATAACAGTTATTGGACACTACCCGAGATTTTTTTTTAAGAAAGTTAGATGGTCTTTGGTTTATAAAAGATTGAGAAACTATTCTAAAATCTATGACTGTAGCAGCTCTTTCTCATCACTAGGTCGAGCTATTACCTAAAAATGAGAAGCCATCACCCTGCTAGTACTGTTGTTACCAGAAATAGAGGCGTAGAACAAATACAACAAAGGTCTGCAGTGAAATAGTTAGACTGGCAAATGTAACCTTTGCAGTGTGGAAAATAAGCAGCTGCACTACCACACACACAAAGTAAATTATTTCTGTATAAGAAAAAAATTTAATAATGAAAGCCGTTTCTCCCCACTTTCTCACAGAAGCACGCACTAAAATAGTTCACTTCACAATATGTCTTACTAATCGTATTAAATCACCAGCACTGAACTCTTCAAAGGTTATATAGTTACTATAGCTACTTGCTCTCACTTTTTACTAGGAATTGATTCTGAATTCTGTACAGAAGTAAACTTCTGTTGTTATTGCTATCATATAAACAGTAAAATCGAATCTCTCCTCCACGTTCTTCCCTAGCTAGAAACTAACAACAGACTTCATAAAAATAGCTTTGTCTTTTTACATATAAAGAGAAGAAAGAGAAGTCTTCCTGATTCAAAACCGAAGAAAACCAGTTCTAAAGGAACTCAAAATGCAGTATCCATTCAAAAGGATGAAAAGAATTAAATAATGAATGATTGCAAAGAAGAGTTAGTTCTGCATTCTATTTCTTACTGAACAATCTCTCATCTCTTATTGCAGATGCCAAATAAGAATGTGCTTTCTAATATTAATGCCAACATTTTTATTAAGCTTTTTTTCCGAAAGAAAAGAAACCCGAGCCAACTAAAATCTTCTATCAATTCTCATAGAAATACAATTATATAAGAATTATACTTTATCGTAGCATTACTTTGAATCTTGTTTTAGTTGACAGCAACCCTCAGAACCTCTTTGCTTTTGCCAGGTACCAGATGGGCAAATGAAAGGATCTATCTGCAAGATTTGGCTACTCCTCAATCTGTTCTGAAATTTATCTCTCTTATTAGAGTTTTTATTATCAGAGAATGTATTATTTTATTTCTGTTGTAGGATTTGACAGATAAAATATCTGCACTTGTCCTGGCTAACTTTTAAGTTGTGTGCATATGTAAAATGAATGGAAAACCACTTATCTATTCAGAAATATATCAGCAACAAGAATAAAGAGAGACACATTTTTCTGAAGTGCTTAAAGGTTTACAAGGCTATTTCTACAGATAAACCAGGGCCAGAAAATAAATTCAACTATGGGAGGCTAATTATTAACACACTCATTGGCGTGACTTATGTCCTTGCCAAGTAGTATTTCCTTGAGAAAATCTCTGGGCAAAGTAAGAGAGTAACACTTGCCAAGCGTTATTTCTAAAGAGCAATATGGAGAAGGCTGAGGTTTTGGTCCATCCAGAGGAATCCCATCAGACTTCCTAACCGGTCAGTGCTCCTTCATGCCTGCCTATCACCTTCCACAGCACTGAAAATGAGTGTCGCTTTCTCAGTTTTGTGACATGAGAATCTCATTCTGACAGGCTGCAACACAGCTTTCAATTTACCTTGAACAGAAAAATTGTGAAATAGTTCGGTCAAAGAATGCTCCCCGGCACTGTTTCATCTACAGATGTAGCCCAGAGCGCTTTGAAGTGGGCTTTGGGGCAGGTCTGTAAGCAGGATACAAACATTTTACAAGTGCTTTTCTTGCAGAGTCTCCAGAATGAGAGCGTATTACATTTTGTCTGGTATTATTGAGAAACTATTCTAAAATCTATGTATTTTTTTATTTTGATAATGAACAAATTCCCTTTACTTCAAACTTTTTAGAAGTGTTCTTTTGAATTTCACATTTTTATCAAGATCCAGTAATTAATTCTTTCTTCTGACACTTGAAATGTACAACCTGAGTTTTTGGCACTCGCTGAATACTAATCTACACTGAATACTAATCTGGAAGTTCACAATGGCTTGTTTTAAGTCAATTATTTGTTGCAAGGAGATCTGGTTAGCAGGAACAGCAGTGTAGAGATTGTACAATTGTTTAAGTGAAGACAGTACTTCTAACTTCACTGATCAGTAATGTGGACACTGAAAGCTTGGTGGCAGAGAGATTTTTCAGTGTCTGCCTGTGTCTGTGAGCATTCTCACTTTCTCACAGAGCTAGCTGCAAAACAGCTAGAGAGCTTTTGTAAATAATTCTTCTATCTTGCACCTGTGAGATGTTTTTGTACTTTGTTATTGTTAGTCTGAAGGATTGTTTAGGAAATGTGTGTTTTTAGGATCTAGCCAATAACCCTGAGGGGTGGTCAGCTAAGATCCAATGACTCTCTACGACCTAGCGTATAAAAATCCTTCTGTATATAAATAAATAAAGGCATTTCTATCTAGTTACTCCTGAGTTCGGTTCTCTCTTTCCTCCCCAGGCTGTGTCCGTTATTGCAACCCAGTAATGTGTATTATTCCACTCCTGGCAGTTCCACTATTGTTTGTGCAAGAAACACAGTGAGTAAAGCTCCGTATCATAATAGGATGTCAGACTTTCAGCCAGCTGATGTTCTTACGGGTAAAAGGAAGGTGGGGTGATACACTCGTACTTCTTTATTATATTAAAATACACTTTATCTCACACAGTAATCGTACCACGGTAAATAATTTACTTTTACAGCTCCATATATGGTTCTGACTGTTCCAGGGCACCCCAGCACCAAATTAGCGTGTCCTGCCACAAGTCAAGTGGGCAAAGGTGTGGTGGTAAATTGAAACTCCATTTGCTTTTCTAAAGGCCTTTGTTCTGTTCTAGGAATTAGGGGTGGCATGTGTAATACTCAAACTTGATCTGGTCCAGTGTGCCTGCAACTACAATTTATGGGTTCATAAGAGGGCATGGAATGGGTAATAGGTTCTTTAGAGAATAATGGCCTTGCTAAGTCTGAATGGTCGAGTTAGTGAGATCTTTTATAAATAATATTAAACAAGCAAGGCATTCAATTTAATCTGGTTGTCTGATCAAATAGGATTGAAAAGAAAACACAAAAGTAGCTTTCAGTCAAAATACATGGAAATTACTTATATAATGTATATTTTCATGGTCTTGCTAATGACCTGTAAAAGCAATGGCATAAATGGACTCAATATAAGACCATTTAAAATTAAACAAAGTGTTAAGAAAACATGATTCCTTAACAGCCATTAGCTTGTAGAAAGCTATCTACAGAAGGCAATCAGTTTCACCATAGATATTTGTTAGATACCAATTACATATTTAAATGATATGTCTGTAGTCAGTGACTTGCCAAACTGCAGAGCCTCACAGCAGCTGTTGCATTTTGCCTTCTGCCTTAACTTTGTGTGAGCTTTCCTATCTAGAAACCTGAATCTCCTTGCCATATTACTGTGATATGACTCTGTCCCCCAACACTTCTGGGCTTTCTCAGCCGCTGAGGAGAATCTCCCACAGCAGTAATATAGAAAGCGACTGTGGTCAAGTAGATCTGCACGTCCTGGAAGCAAGAGAGAGCACCAGGCCTGCTCCCCCTTCTGACTCAGAAGGCTTTTCCCTCGACCATCCACCCAGAGGCAGTGTGTTGAGCCAAGCAGTGCTGCACAGAAGCTGTGGAAGTGACTGCTACCATTACACATGCAAGGCAGTCCCCTGTTTCCTTACCCTGAACTGTAAGAAATTGCTGCTAGAGAGCTGTAAGAGAGACTGCTCATCTCTCCCAGAGTGAAAAAACAAACAAACAAACAAAACCTGCTTCTATGTGTGGCATGTACATATCTCCATAAAATATTAAACAGCCATTACAACATGGCCAAACCAGTCACATTTATTAAAGCAAATTTTCTGTACCAATATTAATAGGCAAGGTGTGGCTTTTGTTAAGTTACAGCACATTCTACCTTCTCTCTGAAATTTCCCTTTCAAACTAGCCTAACAGAGTGAAACAGCTCAATGAACATGTCAGTATGAAAAAAGTGTAGCACTTCATGCATAAATTTATGGGTATGTAATATACATGGGCCACAGTCCTTGATAGAAGGACTCCGGTGATGCAAGACCAAGCTTTAAAGTTCACCAGGAAAAATGGAAATCTTGTATTCAACTCAGATGTGCTGCATTATCTGTAATATAAAACAGTTTGAAAGCTTCACCTTATCTGTTTTAGAAATTTAAAGTGTGCACTGGACATGGGATGGACAGTAATTCTATCCAAATTTGGTGGGGGTGAAAAAAAGGGAAATGAGAAGACAGACACCTACTTTTTTTTGTTTTGTTTTGCAGCCTTTGCAATTTACATTGTCTTTGTTACTGTTGATTTTCCTAATGCCACTCAAACTTCTGCCCTACAAGAAGCCTGCCTTTTCTTCTGACGAAACTAGTTCAAGAAGATACTATTCACCAAGTTGCTTGTAAATTTTATGTAAAGTGGGTAGCAGAGTGGGATGGGGCAGCAATGAGAAACTGGGACCCTAAGCAATGTGGGACATAGGAGCTTCCTAAACTGGTACATTCAGCATCTCCTGAATGACTCGAGGCCACACTTCAAGTGCTGGCTCCAGCTATGGGTCCCTCACTTCAGGAATGACATTGAGGTGCTGGAACATGTCCAGAAAAGAGCAACGGAGCTGATGAATAGTCTGGAGAGTAAGTCATATGAGGAGCAGCAGAGAGAGCTGGGGGTGTTTGGCCTGGAGAGAAAAAGGCTCAGAGGGGACCTTATCACTCTCTACAGCTGCCTGAAAGGAGGTTGAAGCCAGGGGAGGGCCATGCTCTTCTCCCAGGCAACCAGCAACAGGGCAAGAGGAAGTGGCCTCAAGATGCGCATGGGGAGGTTCAGATTGGACATCAGGAAGAATTTCTTCATGAGAGGGTTGTTAAACATTGGAATAGACTGCCCAGGGAGGTATGGAGTCACTATCCCTGGAGGTGTCCAAGAAACGACTGGATTTGGCACTCAGTGCCATGGTCTAGTTGGCAAGGTGGTGTTCGGTCATAGGTCAGGCTCGGTGATCTTGGAGGTCTTTTCCATCCTAAATGGTTCTGTGATTTTGCATGACCTATCATCCAGAGAACAAGAAGTAAAAATAGACATGAAAATCGAGATGAAAGGGCACACCCCTGAGGTAATAATTGTTTTGGAGAGAGGGGAGACAGAAGAAAAATACACAGATCTACAGCTATGATGAGCAAAACCTATGGTTTGGACTGAACCCATGGACAGGCTTGAGGAAGGATGGAGGAGAGAGGGAAAATCAAGAACAGTGTGTGCCGTGACCTCCATTTACAGAAACACTAGTGGCCTTCAGCATGGACCAGTTCTCTGCACGTACCGGCACCCAGTACTTAAAAAAACAGCACACATACACACACACCAAAAAACACCAAACAAACCACAACACAATCCCTCTATCTGTTAACTGCAGAGCTCCATTATCTACCCAGTGCTTGCAAAACGCTATTTTTCAGTTACACTGTAATGAAACACACGGTCCAAATCTACAATTCCTCTTATTTAATATATTTTTTCCCTAAGGAAGCCACCGAGAGATAAACGTCAAGAGCTGTTGGAAAGGTAGGCAGCGTTAGCACAGGGAGAGAAGGAGCGATTGCAGAGGGCTCGGTATCCTAGCAACATCCCTTGCAGTTGCCTAATGGTATTTTGGAAGAGCAGCGGCTCCAGACCGGCTGAAGTGAGGGAAATGAGGGGCTGGAGCGCAGCGGAGCTCCGCAGCCCGGCCTGAGCGCCCGCACAGCCGCTTCCAGGCGGGACCAGGCAGGCGAGAGCGAGGTAAGGCGGTGGAAGGACGGGTGGACAGCGCTGCCCGGGGCATTTCCCCGCTGGCCGTGCTCGGGGGGGCACCGCCGGAGCCCCGCGCCGCTTACCGACCGCTGGGAGCTCCGCGGAGCTGCCGCTTTGCGCTCCTCAGTCCCTCCCGCGCCCTCCCCTTCCCTCCGGGACATTCTTTCCCCGCACCCCTCGAAGTCCGGGCCGAGCTACCGAGCGCGGCAGACAGCCGGCCACCGCTCCCGCGCTGCGGCTCCGGCCTGGGGCGCCCGCCCTCGC
>VZTG01007355.1:380800-453226 GCA_013397845.1 Melanocharis versteri | reverse complement strand
CGGGGCGCTGCGTGTGACCCCGGCGGCGAGAAGGGTGCCCGCGGCTGCGGGGACAGCAGGTGCCCGGCTGCGCGGCTGGGAAGGAGAGGCGCCAGAGGAGGGATCTCCTTGGAAAGCGCGAGTCCCTCGGAGCCCAGCGGAGGGAGCAAGGTGCCCGGGGAGCCGGGAATCGCTGCTCCCGCCCCCGCAGCGGGGACTTCCTGGGCTGACGTCCGTAGCGAGGGCTGGGCTGGGCTGGGAGAGGGCTGGGAAGCCGTGCTTCGGGCGCGGGCACTTGTTGCCGGAGGACGGTGTCAGCTTTTGGAATGAGGGAGGAGGAGCCAGTTCTTCCATCCAGCTCACCGGTACTGTGGATTGTTGCACGTCTCGTTTCAGTGCGGTTGTTGGCCTCCTATATCGAAGTACTTTGCTTTGATGGTTTGTATTTTTTGGTAGAACAAGCAGGAATTATTTTGAAAGAAATTCTCACGTTAGATAATTAAAGTGGAAAGATATGATCTGTGCTTAGTCGATAGCGAGCTGCAGCAGCTCACAGAAATCCTACGTGCAGACAACATTAGCGAATGCACAACTTGTGCATACAGCTGCATTTCAGAAGCATATGAATATACAAAGCATCTAGCAATAAATGTGACTTAAGGAGCAGAAAGCCTGTTTGCATAGGTGACTACGTTTTTTCTACATTTTGATCGAATTATTCTGATGTGTTGCTTGACTCTTAAGGACCTGATGGTAGAGATCAATTTCATTGCTAATTATGCAGCTCTCAAAGGACATTTACATTGTTTCAACGTGAGGCCTCCGAGCTTCCCCCTCGATTCCTAAGTAAGGGATACAAGAAAGAATCAGCTCTGTATGTGAGTTTAACTTAATCAAATCTTAAAGTGTTTATGGCATGATACTGGGATAAACGTGTTTAAAATTAGAGTTATGTTCTGCATTCTGTAAATTTCAAAATCTTTGAAATCCAAATTTGATGGTTGGCTTTTTTTTGGGTTTTTTTGTCGTTATGTTGTTTTGGGGTTGGGGTATTTCTGTTTGTTTGTTTGGTATTTTGTTTGATGTGTTTCTGTACATGGTCCAAGTTCATCCAAGTTTGTGTAAAAGTATTAATTTTAAAGGTGGTTGGGTTGTTCTCATTTGGCGGTGGGGCCAAACTCTTACCATATATTCATATTGCATGGTTTTTCTCTAAATATCCATTGGCTTGTGGAAGTGACCTTAAAGCCCTTATTGGAACGGGAGGGTGAGAGCAGTAATTTAGATTAACATGTTCAAAGGCTCACCAGCAGGATGCACAGAGGCAGTGTCTCATCAGAGGAAGCAGCCCCTGGTTCTGTCACTGGGGAGCCACCAGCCCCATTGCCCAGGTGTGACATGCAGCAAGAGAAGTCACCAGGAGGGCTGTCTGGAACAGCTCACAAGATCAAGGGGGCTAACTGCCTAGAAAATATGGGGCATACGGGATGCAAGAGAAAAGCATCTTGTGACTGTACAGAATTTATGGGGTGGTCCTGGGAGGGACTAAAGGAAGGTGGTTTAAGGAGGAACAAGTGTGGGAAAATAAAAGGATGAGATAAAGGGCCTGGTCAGTTAGAAACAAGTGGCTGGTCAGTGTGTTTGACTGTGTCCTGGGCCAGATTGCCACAGCCTGTCCTCTTTTCTCATTAAGGTGCCTTTCTAACTGTTTCGCTGGACCAGAGGGCTCTGTGCCGTGTTCTCCTGTGCATACTGAGCTCTAAGTCCCAGCAACTGGAGATGCACAGTAAGTTGTAGGGACCTCTGTGTCTGGTGTGCCAGCAGCTAGAGGGGCTGGAGTGAGTGAGAGCCTAAGTGCCCAGCAGCTGGAGTGGGAACTGTGAGCCACAGAGGCTTGTGTGCCTGCAGTGCCCATAACTGGACTGTGTGAGTATGGTCTTGGCAAGGATGCCAGTGTGTGGTTGCTCGTGAGTATCACACCGGGCTAGCTGGTGAGTAGGATTAAGAGGCTTGGGAGCCAGGTTTTGGGGCAGCTGTAAGTGTGGGACAGGTACTAGTGAGATCAGAGGGTCATCATTTTGACAACAGAGCAGGGCTCTGGGCAGTCTGAGGATTCAGGGTTGGTTCCTGAATAGGTTGAGGGTCTGAGGCCAGTTACAGGGGGATCCATGTTGTGTGTACGTGTATACTCCCCAGTAGCAGGCCTTTGTCCTGGGCAGCTATGGGGAGGAGCAGCATAAGGCCAGGCCGTGTTTGTGTCTGCATGAACACTTGTTTTTATCTGTGCTGATCTGTATGGTCAGCCATGTGTATGTGCATCTTTGCATGCACAGCTATGGGAATACATCCTCAGCCTGGCTGGATCTGGGCACGTGGAATTGCAGCAGCCTTGTCATCAGTGGGTTGCCAGGTTCAGCAGCTCCTAACACAGAAAAATTACAGAAAAATTAGTTTTTCTGTAAACTTGAAGATGTAGAAATTGTTGACTCATGAAACTTAAATTTAGAACCAAATCTTCAGTGACTGTTAAATTGCGATAGAATTTGAAAACATTTGTTAGTTTGATTGATGTGAATAGGGCTACCTATATGAATATCTAAATATCTGTATTTGTTCAAGCTTCCCTGATAGAGCAGTGAAGCACAAATTAAATTCAAACCTAGCCTTTTCTTGTAGGTGTTTTTTTTTAAATAGTGTGTTTTTTAACTCAAGAAGTAAAAATAGAAATGCAAATAAAAATGAGGATGTTTTAGTGACCTGCTAGGTTTTGTGTTTACCTTTTCCTTCTCTGAATGTCATAGACTCGTAGCATCACAAAATGGTTTGTGTTGGAAGGGACCTTTGAAGATCATCCAACTCCCTGCCATGAGCAGGGACACCTCATTAGATCAGGTTGCTCAAAGCCTCATCCAACCCGGCCTTAAATGTTTTGCGTGTCTTCCCCCTGAATAAATCCGTGTGTAGAAAAGAATATCAGCAAGGAGTGGGGATGTTTATAATCTGACAACTGACCTTCCTTTTAGGCATTTTCTAGTTCTAGTGTAATGCTGTAGCATTCAGTTGTTTTTGCTGTCAAGTTAAAAGACTCAATTTATGTGAAGTATTAAGATATCATAAAAAAATAAAGATTTCTGTCTTGTTTACTATTGGAGTTTACAAACATATGGATATATACCCACACATGTTTATAGTGACCCATTCTGTTGGAATAAAATTGATAGAATGATAAGCAGATTATTTTAGATTGAAAACTCTAACTAGAGGCATTTTGTATCAAATATGAAGTACAGCTACCTACCTGCCCTGAGAAATCCTCTTTGTATGTGAAGCACTGCCAAATCAGCTTCTGATTTCCAGTGTGATGAATGTACTTTTTTCATTTTTCAGCATTTCCAGCACATTTAATTTTTTTCTATAGAATTCAGTTGTATATAATTTCATAGTTTAATGAGCAGCAGTTGTTTTCAGGTTATTTTCATATTTTTCTCTCCAAGCAAGAATAATTTTAACAGCTGTTGGAGCAGATAACTGAAATTGGATGGCAGAGAGACACCTAATATTGAAAAGTAGAACAGTGGAGACCTTTTCTTCTGGAAGGTGTTGTAGCTACACTGTGGGCATGCATGGGCTTGTATGTTTCCCCACTTTGAATATACCAAAAGAAGGCATTGTTTTATTGTGGCCATCTCCCTGTGTGTATTGCAAATTTTGAGGGAGCTTTGTGGTGATAGTTGGGGAAATCATAAACAAAAAAATGATCTTAGTACAGCAGATCCTTTGCATTGTGATAGGCTGCTTGTATGCATGGGCTTTTTGATAAAGGTTTTGCCTTTTTTTTTTTTTTTTTGGCACGTGATCAAAATACCCATGTTTTCTTCTCAATTTAGTGGTGTAAAAGACAATAGAAATAAAGCTGGAAACCAAGTAATTTTTTCAAGGTCTGGGTCACAAATGGTTATACAGTCAGTTTTTTACTTTCTGATGTCTAAAGGCAATCATTTGTCTCCACCAAGATGTAGTACTGAATTGAGGGAAGACAAATCTGCAATTAAAAAATTGTATAAGGTGCTTGTTCATATTAAAGAACTACAGCTCCTTATCAACCACAGTTATAATCATTTACATTTGATACACCCTGTATGTTTCTTGATTTTTATTTTGTGCTTCAAGTTGTGTTTTCAATTTGCTTTCCTTTTTCTAGCAGTGTGGAAAGAAAAGCGTTACCACACGTGAGAGCTGCTTCACTCTCAAATGATCTTGATCTGCATGTGTACAGTAAATCTGATAGGTTTCTGAAAGTGCCGACCTAACAACGTGCACACATGCATTCCATCCTTTGCCTTCCCTTCAGGAGAGCGGAAGGACAGACAGAAAGTTGGAATTTGGAGTGCGTGTTGCTGCACAGTGATTCATGCAGCTTGCTTGGGGACAGCCTGTTTCCAATACACTGCACAGCCAGTGAGAGGAGGGGGTGCGGGCTAAATGAGTTGTTTTGGTGCTGCAGCTCTTCTCTGATCGATGGTTTTCATCGATGCTCTGTGCAGTCCATAATTTTCTATTTTGGGCTCCCTAATGAACTAAATTGGGTTCTGCCTACTGTCATTAATAATGATCCCAATGGAGGGAACATCATTGACTTGTTTGTAAGGCTCTGGCTTGAATTCAGTATGTATTTAACAGTCAGTGTTTTTGTGGTTTAGTCATGAATTATTAGAAAATAGCTCAACTCTTTCCGAAGATGAAAAACCCTCAACAACTTGAAACTGGTTTTCAGGTGTTTAATATATTAAAATTCACACTCGTTTTTGATGTGTAAAACTACCTTTATGCAAATATAGCTGCTGCTTTGGTTTAATAAAAATGGTCAGCCAAGTGCTTTAGTTTTTGAGATGCAAGGGTGTGGCTGATATGAAGGGGTGTTTTTATTACTGGAATACAAAGTTTTTGAAGTGTAGAAGAGGCTTTAAGGCTGATGTACTTTCTTCTTCTCTTCCTTTTAAAAATGAGTGCTTCTGTATGAAAATTCAGATGTCGTCTTACTCTTTCTTCTGAAAGTCAATCCTCAGTAATTCCTAAAAGTGTAAGGACAACTGCCCTACTTTGGAAGTGGATTTGCATTTATAACTCTTTGAAATCTGCTTTTGATTGACATCTGTTAAGAATTCCTGTAATCTACATTCGGCTGGAGTTTTAAGAACATCTTGTGACCATACTGTATCTTGACCTGTAGAGTGCCATTAATCATCATCTTTTAGCTTTGTAAAAGACTTAGGTATTACATTTTAAAGTGCAGTTTTGTAGGCTGAAGAGAACAAAAAAGTGTACATGTATTACAGTTTTATAAAGCTACTGCACTTCAGTGTATACATTCTTGTTTAAATGTTGTAAAAATATAATTAATAGGTTTTTTTATGTACAGCCACTATCAGTGGATGTACAATTTTATATGGATATTTGCATTGCTCTTGTACTTAAATTTCTGTGCAAGCCCACGGGAGCTGAAACTGAGCTAGAACTGAGTTCTTTGCTTTTAGAGATTTAGTCCTTGATTTCTTCCTATAGTTTTAGATTTGATTTCTATGTTAAGTCTAATGTATTTTTCATTTGGTTTTCACAGTGTCTTACCTTCAGGAGATGGCCTCTTCTAAGTCTCTGATGAACCTTCTAACCTTCACTTTTGGCTCAGCAATAGGATTTTTCGTCTGCTATCTTCTGTTTAGCATTATACTAGAAGAACAGGTTAAGATCCAGCCTAATGTTCTTCACAATGATCCACATGGTCAACACTCAGCAGATATTGACAATAATCAGCTGCAAGGACAAATGAATTTCAATGCAGACACTGGACAGCATAAAGGTATTTTGTTACACCTGGCTGATTAGCAAATGTCTTCCCTTTTCATGCATTGCAAAATATTGCTTCTTCTCTGCCAAGAATTTCTATGAATCATTTTCTGTCACTTTCCCCATTTTCAGGTTACATCTACATAACTTTTTTTTTCTCCTGAGGTCTACTGAATGGTGGTTTTCTTTGTTTACATTTTTATTACAGTAGTAATTTTTTTTCCTTAGAATCCAACTGTTTGTCCGACTTCTGTATCCAGACTTGTTTGCAGCAGGAGCTTCTCACATGAACTATTGACACCAAATGGCAGTTTTGCTAAGCAGATATCTTTGCTGGCATTGCAGATGTGGCTGGATTGCTTTTTAGCCTTAAGAAGCTAATTCTAACTTTTGATCTAGCCTCTAAGATAAAGCTAAAAGAAAGTTTTTAAAAAATCACTTTTTGGTACGATTAGTAAAACACAGAATTGGAGCAGGGGGCAAAGGGAATCACTGTGGGCAGGATTTGCCAAGCTCATTATGCAGCAGTCCAGGCAAAGATTGCTGTTTGCAGTCAAAGCCAGAGAAATTCTCTTGCACTCTGATTATTTTTATTTTTCCAGAGAAGGTAGACCCTTCACATACTTCAGGAATACTTTTACACTTGATATATTTCACTGAATGAGTTCATTCTAAATCCCAAATACAGAGAGTGTTTGAGTAGGGACAGTTTGGATGAGAAAAATTACACTGCAATGCAGTTGCTCAAGATGTTAGTAAGTAATTTGTTATTTAGACATATTTAAACTCCAGACTTTGTAAGATGAGTTTGTGAGTGTTTCACATGTAATTGTAGAACACTGTTGCAAAGAAATCTGATCTATAGTTGCATAAAGTGTAAGCAGGAATATTTTTGTAGCAGTTATGCAGATTTCACTTTTCATGAAATATTCTTTTACATGAGTTAAAATCTTTCTGTATGTATCAAGTGAAAATGTTTCTTTGTGAGCAGTGAATGCTTTGGTAGCTTGAAAAACATTGTTACACATCTCAGATAACTGTGTTTATTCTGCTGGATTGCCTGCAAATAAAAACATGTTATCAACAATAATAGTAGTTTCATAGTATCCTAAGTTATTTAATTTCTTTAATTATTTCTGGCTTACCATTGGCTTTATTCTTAAAACATATGTTGCAGTTTTAGAAATGTTCATTAGGTTTTGTTAGTTAACATGAACATATATAAAAGAGCTTATTAGTTTTGTGGCCTTTCTGTGTTGTAATGATTAAGTTGTATTCATTGTAAATGGCGAAAACATTCTTTTTTTAAATTTTCATTAGTCTTCCAAGACCATAAACAGGTTGCCTCTGAGCAGTTTTTATGTACAAATCAAGGTTTGCTAAAGCCACGCTTCCCTAAACAGACACCCATTTTGATACGACTTTTACACTCTCCTTTATTTTGTGAAATTGAAATAGCTTTAAGAATTTTCGTCTTTGAGAGTCTTGTTTGTTTCTTTCCAGAATGCAGCATGGAGTTCATTAGCTGGTACATTTGGAAGCAAAAGTCTCTTTTCTGTCTGCATGTCTTTTCTGATCTAGAAACAGAATATCTGAGGAGGGGGGAGGTTGCTATTAGTTTGTTTGGCAATCACGTCTAACATGGTTTTACAACTTTCCTCTTTTTTTAGATGAGGATAAAAATATTGCAGAAGGACTGTATGACAAGGTGAAAATACTGTGTTGGGTCATGACTGGACCTCAAAATCTAGAAAAGAAAGCCAAGCATGTTAAGGCCACTTGGGCCCAACGCTGTAATAAAGTACTTTTTATGAGCTCTGAGGAAAATAAAGACTTCCCAGCTGTGGGCCTAGAAACCAAAGAAGGCAGGGACCAACTGTACTGGAAGACTATTAAAGCTTTTCAATATGTATATGACCATTATTTTGATGATGCTGATTGGTTTATGAAAGCAGATGATGATACATATGTTATATTGGACAATTTGAGATGGCTTCTTTCAAAATACAGTCCTGAACAACCAATATACTTTGGGAGAAGATTTAAGCCTTACGTGAAGCAGGGCTACATGAGTGGAGGAGCAGGGTATGTTCTGAGCAAAGAAGCTCTGAAGAGATTTATTGCTGCATTTAAAACGAACAAATGCACTCACAGTTCCTCTATTGAAGATCTGGCACTAGGAAAATGCATGGAGATCATCAATGTGGAAGCAGGAGATTCCAGGGATACGAGTGGCAGAGAAACCTTTCATCCGTTCGTTCCAGAACATCACTTAATCAGAGGATACCTACCAAAAACATTCTGGTACTGGAATTACAATTACTATCCTGCTGTAGAGGTAGGTCCTTAGGAACCTGGTATCCATTTTGTCAAGTGCATCTTATGATGTGTGTGAGCATGTGATGTGTGAATTAGCATTAGGTGGAAGAATTCAAGAACAGGAGTTGGAATTTTTTACATATTAAAGCTGAAAACAAGAGTCTGGTTCTTCAGTAGATTTTTTTCGTTGTAAAGCAGCAATCTATTTTTATACTTGTATTCAGCAGCTAAAGCATTTCTGTAGCTTAAACTAGCTGTATGATACTGTATTTAGTGTGTCAGGAGGCAGCAGCTTTAGCTAAGGCTGCAGTGCCTGGGTGGCTGAGCTGTGGACAGTTCCATCTGTAACCGATTCATAATGGAAATTGCCTGTTTGACCCTGCCCTGTCATACCTGTGCTTGGATAGAGACTACTTCATCTGGTATCAAAATCAAGCTATATTGATCCAACTTACTAAGTATTGAAAGAACAACAGTTATATAACAATTGCTCTCTTTGGTGTCTTTAAATATTTAATCTTAGTTCCAGTTGGAGTCGAAATATTAGCAGCTCTGCAATCAAAGCTGCTGAAAAAAGAAACCCCAAAACTATGCTCCAGATTCTCAAAGCTGAATTTGAGCTATAAAATATATGTTGTGACAACTGTGTTAACGATGATCCTGTAGCTCTTAATAATGTCAATGAAAGCAAGACATTTAAAACAAAATTTTGTAATTACTTGTTACAGCTTTCTATAAGTCAGAAGTTAGATACTGACAGTACTGCCAAACTGTGTGATGTGTCAACACACACAGGTGCAGGTACACACACATTTTGCTTATACATTCTGTCTGGATGCTGACATAAGTAACAGGTGTGTATCATTTCATATATAAATGTAACTCGTTTGGGCCTGCTTGCTGCTTCTTGGTGCTGTTTAAACACCAGCATCAAAAATTAAGTGTGGAAGAGAAGAAAACCTCTGACGTTAATGAGGGCAGCTAGTTTTTTCGCAAGCTTGATCACAGAAGCAAAAGACTGTGTCAGCTTTATTTTGGAAAGATGCCTTGGCAGATAATGTCTGGTACATTTTGCTTGCCTAACATTAACTTTTGAAGTATCTGTATGACTGATGGTAGTGAATTTCTTACCATTAAATCAAGTATTTCTTTGAATTCTCTCTGGATCTTTAATCCAGGGCATGCTTTGCAATTCTTGCTGATTGTTTTGCTTTGTTTTGTGTTTCAGGGTCCTGGATGCTGCTCCGATCTAGCAGTTTCATTCCACTATGTTGACTCTGTGACTATGTATCATTTGGAGTATTTGATTTATCATCTTCGTCCATATGGGTATTTGTATAGGTACAATCCTGATTTGTCAAAGAATCCAGAAGAGCAGAGCAAAAATGAAGCAGTGGAGGATAATCAAAAGCTAAAGCAAAAAATTTCTGAGAGCTAATTTGACTTAGAAAAAACCAAAAAGAAGCCAATGAGTAAGAGTCTTCTCAAACTTGAGCATGAAGCTTGTGGACTGAAATTACTCCTGGCAATTCTTATTTCAAAAATCAAGTTGGCAGCACTTCTTGTCACCCTGTGTACAACAGAGTCTGGTGCTGGCTCTGCTTGGGGTAGTGTGACCTTGCAGCCCTGCTCACAAAGATTTGGGGCCCTAAAGCTGTGAAACTGGAGGTTGCTCTGGTACAATAATATCTGGAAGAATTTGTATAAAAACCATAGTGAACAGGTTCACAGATGATCGTATTGTATTTCTGTTCCTTTTTCTGTTCTCTTATTTCCTTTCCATTAAGTCAGTTCTAATATTAGAAATTGGATGCTGCCCAGTCAAACACTTCATAATGGCTTTCTAAAGTATTCTCAACATCTTGAAGTTACTTCGTGTACCTTGCCCTAAAAGTAAGGCAGAGACATGGAATTAGAGTCTCCAGTCTGCTTTGCCTTAAAAGAACAACAGAGTGGCAGAATTTCACCCACATGATTAATCCAAATTGTTTCAGAAACAGAATTCACTGCTATGAATTACTTATGAAGTTTTAAATTCTTTTGTGCAAAACAATATGAAATTTCTGGGGAGGAATACTCTTCTGGAGAGAAACCCAGCAACAGTTACTATTGTTTAAATTGCTGAGGTGATGCAAGCTGCTTACATATTTGCCTGTGGCTTTTTTTTTTTTCCGTTTATTAACTTATCCTTTTGGTTGAATGGATATAAAAATTCGTCTTAGCATTTCTCAGCATAAGGTAGATGCTTTTGAAAATAGAAGTCTGTCTTCCATCTCACCTGTCACAAAAACCAGGAAGAATAGTATCTTAGTGAAGTTGCATTGTAACAACTTGGTTTCAGCCACTATTATAATTAGTTTGTTTCCATATTAATTTTCACTAAAGGTTAAAATTTTCAGATACAGAAATGTCCTATTTTAAAACTGCACCAAAGCCAGTTTATTTGGTTGAAGTACTTAATTTCACTTTTCTGAATGTTTTTTTCTTCCACTTAAAAAAAAAAAAAAATCTGTATCTGCTTCTTGTTAGCTTTTGCAGTACAAAGTGTTAAATGATCCTTTTTTCACTTTTTTTGAAGCTGAGATACATAGTTATTCAGGTAAGCAAGCCTGAATGCAGGAATCTTTCAAAGTGCATTAATTTTCTCCACTACTTCATAAGTATCTCTGCCTTTTAACTGGAAACACTTTCTTGGTGTGGGACAAAATAGGTGTTTTAATTACTGATTTTTTTTCAGAGGCCAAATGTATGTTTTATAGAGTTAATATAAAACTTTCTGTTTTTCTCCTTTTCAAATTGAGTGAATAGCAGTATGGGATTAAGCATGACATGTAGTGTGTTTTTATTCCACACTTGAACAAAAGTTTCTTCATCTTTTTGTTACTTTTCACCTTCATCATATTGATGAATTTGGACATAACCTAATTACCTCCAGTCATTGTTTTGAAAAGGGCACATAGTGGTAGCAGACAGCCTTATTTACTGCTGCTGGTCCTTCAGGGTGTTCCTGGAAGATGATGTTACCATAAAGTACTGGAATTTTTTTTTTCCAAAGGTAGTTCTAGCACAGATTGGAGTACTTTCTGTTGTCCAACAGTAAAGTCATGACTTTCTTTCTGACCATTGCTCTGCAGCAATATGGTAATTACTGAAACAGCTGTTTCATGGTGTTGAAATGCTGCATACATCTTCTCTGCCTGAATGTAGGCTGAGTTCATCTATCACGTATTGGTTAAATAGTTCCTGCAGGGTCAAATCTGTTGGTCTTTATGAGTAGCACTGCTTCTGAAGTACTGATAGGGACATGAGCTTTATTTTATGTCAATTGACTTAAGTAGAACATTATAACTGCATTGGTTTAAGAGAGGAAAAAGTCTCCAGTTTGCTGTAGTCAGAGCGATGCTTGTCCAGAGGACAGTGGATGTTAACATGCTGAAAGGTTCTTCCTTCTGTGAGCTAAATGTTTATCCCACATGCAGCACAAACCAATCATATTGTGAAATCCATATGGAATTGATAACTCCAGTGGCATTGTTCAAACAAGCAGTTAAAATATTCAGGCATACTTAAGGAAGTTATAAAATGAAGTCGAGATCCCAACCTAATCTCTTTGTAAATTCAGCCCATGTAGAAGATACGCTGAACTACTGTACAGTTCCTTTATTTCTGCTTTCTTCTTCAGTTCATCCATGGGGATTTAAAGATTTTCTACCACAACAGGCAGAACTAATCCTGCATATTTTCTGCAGATTTGTGTCGCATGTTTGCCCTGTGCTGTCCTGTGTAGCAAAATCATTTCCTCTTCCTGTTCCTTACTATCCTGGCTATCCTGTCTCTGGCTTTCCAGTTTCATCCAGCATAAGTCTCAGGTGGACAGGAGGAAGCAGGATGTTTGAGCTCCACACAGGTTGTTTGCTGGGGTAACAAGGTAAACCAGCCACTGCTGAGCTCAGGGTGAAGCCTTTTCTCAGCAGCAGTTCTAGTTCTTACCTGCTACGCATTTGAGGCTTGTGGGTTTAACAGAGCAGGGCAGGAATATCCGTTCCCACAAAATGTGCAGGACCTCAGAGAGACTGGAAAAGTAGAGGAGCAAGTTCCCTTTCTGGAGGGAATAAGGCTAAGGACATAATACCTTGTGATAAATGGGTGGCCTGTCCAGAGAAATGACTTACCTTTTCTTCAAACGTCCATTCTTTGTTTTAAAGTGTCCTTGTGCATAGGCCTCTGAATCTGTTTCTTTTGCCTTTATAGCAGCACTGCAAAGATTTTTTTTTTTCTTTCCAGACAAGCTAGAAAAGTATCGGGTTTTACATTCTGTGATTATAACAGAGACCTGTTGTTCTCTGTTGAATTGTGTTGCCATAACCATGAGCTGATACCTCTGGAATAATTGGTTTCTATCTCACTGCCTTCAGAAGCCTCAGTGGACAAGGTTGGAATGTGAACCGTTAGTATAATGTTCATGTACAATATTACACTACTATTAGTAGTCTGCTATTTCACTCTCAGGTCTTTGTGCTTTGAGAAAGTATTTATTGAGTTTGAGAACTTTTGCAGCCCAAGGAGACTTTATTTCAGATGGAGAGACTTTCTGAAGCACAGCAACATGAGCTTACTTAGGCTGTGCAGATTATTGCTCTCTGGTTTGGTTTGGTTTCTAAAAGAGGTTTCTTAATTTTGTAAGACCTAAAAGCTTCCATGGGCACGGTAGTGATTTAAATGACCTGTCTAAAAATTTTGAACTATTTTCTTGAAATTACTAGGCAGTGGATGGGGGAATGTCCCCTAGTATGACAGAGTAACATTTTAACCTTGTATTAAGTGGTTTCACTTCAGAAAGATTGAGAATGGCAAGAAGTTACTTTCTGATCACTGATCTTAATCAGAGGAGAGTATTAGTGTTTGTTTGCAGAAGAGAATGTTAATCTTTGTTTGCAGAAAAAGACCAATTTTAATCTTCTTTCACTCCCAATTCATTTTTGCAGTCTGTATTTGTGTTATTTAAGAGGTTACACGCTGGTGATGTTTATACCATCTCTCATTTTGTGCAAGCTCTTTTCACAGAACTTTTGCCTTTAAGGACACTTTCTTTGTTTTGCTTTGGTGAGAGTGTATATTAAAAATCACTTTTTCTTCAGCTGTTGCCATTTGTTCTGTTGTGCTTCCAGAAGTATAAATTTCAGTGAGTAGCTGATAGACCTCTTATAAATGCTTTGTTATCTGAGCAGGGTGTTTTGCCTTTGTATGACAGAAAAGTGTGGGCTATTTCTTTGCTGTACCTGCTACTGATGCTGATAGTACACGCACAGATAAAAACAGACCCCTCAATACAGGACCACTGGGAAAGGCAGTTTTGTTGTTTTTCTGTCAAGAAATCTTCTGTGGAACTCCAAAAGTGTAATTTGCTTTGTTTTACCATATTGTATTTAAAATACTCCACAAATGTTATTAATAATCTAAAAGAATTGAATATTGCTGCTGGACAGTATGCTCCACTTAAAACCTGTGAATGTTTCACTTTGCAATTATAGGTAGTTGTGTTCCTAATGGCAGATAAAAGTTGGTGATTTGTCTGGAATGGTCACCATAAGGATTTGTTTCTTAAATACCTTCTTTGAAGTGCCTTTGACCAATTTTTAGCATCAAAATTAAGTTGAGAATTGAATAAATAAAATAAGTTATCTCATACACAGTTTATGTCTGTCTTCATTTACCCTTCCTGCATGCTAGTGGTGTTGCATAGCAGCACAGTTTAGTCTAATAAAAATGTTCTTACTTTTTCTCTAGGGTGGGTCCAGGAAATTCAAAAAGCTTTTCTCACTTGCTATGATTCTATGATTCTATATTTATGCTATTAACAAATAGCAAGCTACCCAGAAAACAGAGATAGTAGATTTTTAAAGTGTAAAATGAGTAAGTGCTAGTACCAGATTCACATAAGCAGGCAGCTGTTTCTGCATTGTCCTGATTCTTCAGTGTCTCCGTATTATTACAGGTTCCTGAGTGAACTGACTACAATTGATAGCTCAAAAATAAAGCAAAACTGTCCAAAATTAACCACCTTTTTTTTTAAAGAAAAGAATTTGTTCTTTCAATGAACCTCTTATTTCTGAAAAAAAAGACCTGTTAAGATTTAAAAGTTGTGCTTTCTAACCTAAATGTTTGTGCAGAACAGCATTCAGCAGTAAAAACGCTGGCACTTAGGCAGCTGGGAGGTGTTGTTACATCTGGAACTCTGGTTGTTGGACAAGGTGTTGGCACAAGCACAGTACAGCTGTGTGTCATTACCTTAAATACTGTAATAGACCCTGCTAATACTATTAACCTGGATTAATTAACTGTTTCGTTTCAAAGTGCAGGAAACGGGTGACAACCAGTTCAACTGAGCTGAAAAGCTGGGATATTTAAGGGAAAAAGAACCAGTTGAAAAGACCATGAAAGCTCCTCTCAAGTTTCAGGCACAGGTTATGCTTTTATTTGGTGCTGCTGCTGTAACTTTCAAATTGTCAGGATCAGACTGCATCCAGCACGTTGCAGGGCAATGCAAAAGCTGGAGCAAAGCAAAAGCCACAGCTGCTACTCTGGAGAAAAACTGTTTCGTAAGTGTGGGTTTGCTCTGCTTGCTTTTTTGTTTGTGTTTTTTTTATATTAATATATAACAGTCTCGCCCATTTAATTACCAGAAGTTGTAGGCACAGTGAAATGTCCATAAATGACGGTAAGCTCTCGTAGCCAGCTCACAGAAAGCTTCACTGGCTCAAGGGAATTTTCCTAGAGCTCTTCCCTGTTCACTAGTGCCAACTAAAAAGTAAACATTTTGCACCCAGGAGCTGCTAGGTTTGTTCTAGGCTGCAGGGAAGATAAGCCTGTGTATTGCTCATTCCAGCACTTGCTCCTGAATGTTTAGCAGCCTTTCTTCCTTTCTGACAATGTTTCACCTTAATTAAGCCCTTCCATGGGTTCCTGAAATTTGGGTGGTGAGGAGCTTTTTCTGACAATATGAGGAGTAAGTGAGAAAATCAGAGCTCTGCAGCGAACATTTTAATTGTTCCACATGTAAAGAAATTTAACACAGACTTGGGAAAACAGATGGATCGTGGGATCTCACTTCTAGAGTTGGCATTTTTAAAGGAAAAGTGGTTATTCAGAAATGTAGCCTGAGATTTTCATTTTTTCAGCTTTCGTCCTTCAAGACTTCTTAAAATGCCAGTAAAAATAAACTGTTAATATGTTTTTGTCACTGGTTAGTAAAAAGAACATTGCAGGGAGGCTAATTTTGTGTATGTTTTTGTTAGCACTGGAATTTGGACGCGATGTGGTTTTGAGCTGTGACCCGCACACTCTCCTTTTAACTCTTCTTTTCAGACTTCTTCAGCCCCCTGTTCTGTTGTGTATAATGCTCCTCCTTTGCTGCAGTACTACAAGACAAGTACAGTCCCTTTTTTCCTTCCTCCCCCAAAAATGCTCTTCTGTAAGCTTTCTTTTATTTAGGGAGGCTGAAGCCTTGAGTGCTGGAGTCTGCACTGTACTGACCAAAGAGTCATCCAGTTCTGTGTTACACACCTGTGGGGATGTGTCAATTCTTTTACCATAGCTAAGGTGTTCCCTTCTTTGGAGGTGTGATTTGTCTTTTAAACCTTCCCTTCTTTCCTTCTTTTTAGTTTCCTTTTTCTGTCAATAGTTGCACCACCTGATCCTCAAAGTGCTGTTTGAGGAGTGAGTACCTGGTACCAGCTAGAGCTGAAGGCTGTGTGTGATCCCACAGACAGACCTGTCTGCAATAAACTTACTGGCTTACATCAGATTTTAGAGCCAGCCTAAATCCAATCACTTCCAGAGCAAGAGTTGGAACCAGGTTTTACCATTTAGTGCTTAAAATACTTCTTAGTTTGGTAGGATGGACAGGTGGACTGGCTTGAGACTCCAGCAGCCAGTTGTGCTAAAGAAGTATGAAAAATCTTTTCCTTGGAGGAGAGGGAATTATTTGTAGTAATGTCATTTGAAAAGGAACATGAGCTTTCCAACTGTCTTCTGAGCGTTGCTGAAGTCACTATCTTATTTTTCACTTTTGCACAGAGGTGAACAGTCTTTCGTAAAGATGACTGCGTGGCAATAGTTTCAAATTTGTATCTGAATAGAGATGGGAGTTTCACAGGAATTACATCAAAAGTTGATGTGAGCAGCTTGCTTATTTCCTTTCATTTGACCTTTTCTTTACCTGAGCAGGTATGTAAGTTTGCAGTACTGCTCTTCAGTTGTACAACGCCAAACTGTGATGTCTGTGAACCCACCTCTTTGGCATCTTGAAGGCAAAAAGGCTGGTTTGCTTTGAATTTCTAATTGGGCTTCCAGCAACTCCTTGCCACCTTCTCATTCCCTTCCCCTTCTAGGACAAAATTCTGACTGACTGCAAGAAAAGGAGCTTTGTCAATAGCTTCAATCACCTAAAGAACCAGATCAGCCTTCTGGTGCTGCTACTTACCAGTTCTACCCTGTGCTTTCAGTGTGGCCCAGCAGATCTGGATCCTGCATGGTCTAAGGGAGTCAAGGTTTTGACTCTTCCTTCTCTGTCAAAGAACTGGTAAAAAAAGACTTAGGAATTAATGTGCATTTGTACCCTGCACCTTTAAAACCTTGGATGATGATTTTTGTTGGGTTTTTTCTTTCACTGTCCTACACGAGTTCTTAACTGGGAATCACCCAAATGTGCTATTAAGTGCTGTCTTCCTGCTTCCTGCCCCTGGAAATGGAGAGCATAAGATTTAACACAAATGTTGACTTAAGGCCAAGTGCGTACTTGGCAGAAATCAAAACAAATAGGTATGTCTCTCATTATTTTTTAAATGAATGTTTTATTCAATCTAGTTACTCTAAATGTGGGAGTACTGTTAAATGTCTGTTCTCTGACTGTTTCTCAAGTGGAGGATGTGGCTGTAAACTGGAGCCTATATCCTTCCTAGATTTGTAATCCAGATGAGCACTCTGCAGAGATTAATCCTAAATCAAATGAAAATCACACCTGAGGATCTGAAATTTTTCCCAGCACAGTAGAGTGCTTCACCAGCATTTGAACATTTACCATTGAAAACAGCAGGTTTCACGTATTCCACTGCAGGCTCTGTTGAAATCATAGCTGAAATATGGCTAGTGTTTCAAGGACAGGTAGGGTAATCCTGTCTAAACCAAATTTTCAAACATTATTTAGAAAAACAAACCGCTGTTCAGAAGCTGGCAGTGCTTCCCTGGGGACAATGAAGCCTTTGTTCCTATTCCTGTTCAATGTTACTCAGGTTTTTTTGCAGAGAATAGGCGGTGTCTGTTTACTCAGATTAAAACATCGTTTGTCAGTCTAATCCTGCTTTTAAACTATTTCCCTGTCAGCCAGCTAGGGCTCTATGCACTTTATCTTTGCCAGCTTCCAAAGCTGCATTTCATATATCTTGCTCAGACCCATTCAAGGAAATATTTCCCAAAAGGCACCGGACATGTTTTCTTTTTGGGTAAGCTTCATGATGTCTAAATGCAGAAATTGCCCTATCAAACATAGAAGTCTCATCAAATGTAAATCTGAATATTCACAAATTCATACTGTTCCCAGTGGGAGAAGTCTCATGCATCAGCTCTATCTTCTTGCTTTAAAACTATACAAAAGTAGCATTTGAGTCTCATAAGTAATTGTACAACTACTAGTACTTTCTCCAGGAGAATAAGTTAGATTCGCAGAGCCTTGAGTATTTTGTATAAACCTATTGTAATAGCAGAAAATTCCCAGTTGTGCCAGTCCATGCGTTGGCCAGCACTTCTGGTTCATGGAGTGTCAGCAATATCAACTGAGAACCTGGGCCTTACAAATGTGAGGTGGCTCTCTGGTTTGATCTGGTCGTTGCCACGCTGGTCAGTCCTGCAGGAAACAGTTTCAGTGTTGCTGAATTATTTTTTGTTTGTTTGTTTTGTTTTCTGAGTCAGAGTTGTAGATTTTACATATATTATAGAAACAAAAGCTTTCTGAAAGATCCATAGGTACTGGTGGCGAGTTGCCACCATGAACTCTCAGTCCTTGTGAGCCTCAGAGAAGGGGAGGGAGCATGAGTTTCTCTTACATGTAGCATCTAGGAATTCTATTCCTCACATCAAGGCAAAATGAGGAAACAATTACAAATGTTTAACAGTATGAAAAAAAAAACATGAAAGCATGGTTGGAAAAAATTTGCTGTGTCCTATTAGCCAAACATATTTGTGGGCTAGATGGGTCCAGGAGAGACTGAGAAAGCTATTGCAGCATACAAATGAACCAAAAATATTAGGAGGTTTCCTATGGCCTTTGCAGTTAAACAAAGGTTAATTACACATGTTCAGCTGGACCACCCGGTCCTTGACTTTTAAAAATATAATTGTGTGCGTAGGAGTATTGTCTCTTAGATGAGCATAAGGTAAAAAAACGCTGTATGAGGAGTGTGCATGTCCCATGCTAGTAATCAGTCAGTAGTGGAGATTTTTAAAATGACTGAAGGGAGGACAGTCCCTTTTGATTTTACACTTCTGTAATGTGCCTGGATGGCTGAACTCCAAAATGTTTCGGCAGGAGCACCTCATCAAGGGAACGCCTTCACAGTGGGTTTTCTGTACAGCTGCAGTGCTTCTTACTTCCTGCTGTCAGTCAGCACATTCTGTATTTAATACCTGCCTGACCTCTCCCCCTGACTGCCCCCGGGAACTTTGGACTGTTCAAGAGGGTCAGGTTTGGGGATGAGACTCATATCCCTGGGATATTTGCCTGTATGCAGGAGTATAGAAGCTTGAGTAATGCAACCTGACCTTGTAGTTCACTCTCCTCTGAGAGGGAATCCTGAATGGACTGGATGATTTCTGTGGTCTTTTCGTACCTGAATTATCCTACAATCCTGAAAATGTCTTGTCAGATTTGCACATTTTGCACCTGCATGTTTTACCTTCAGGTCCTCCATGTCTTGTTGTCTTGTTAGTCCCTGCTGCTGCTTTGCATGCAGCTCCCTTCTGCAGCCCAGAGAGCCCCTGCCTGACCATCAGCCCTGCTGGATCGTGCCCATCTTGCCCTTGATGAGTCTCCGTGTTCTCCCTTTCCTTCCAGAGGAACAGTGGTATTGTGAAAGTTCTGCTTATCATTCTGAGTAGCACTACACAAAACACCTCTTTATAGTCCCATTTTATGGAAGGCTGGTTAAACTATCTTTTGTCTGTGCCATTTCCATCACGTGGGAAAGGAATCGTTCTGTTAGATGGCATGACTGACTATAGGATGAATTTGCCCTCCTTCCAGTGTTGTGTCCTGATTAATGCACACTGGGGTTTATGAGTCTAAAGGTCCCTTTCTCTGTTCCTGTACAATCACCACGCCTATTGCTTGCTCAACAGTGAGCTTGCCTTTCCTTGGACAACCCTGGTATTGGCACAGTTCCTTTTTCTGTCACAAGAGCTTCTAATCTCTGACAGCCAGGAGGTAGCTGCTGTTAAAAATGACATAAAAAGCGATTATAGGCAATGTGAGAACAGGATCCAAAATGGTTTTTCCTACTTGAAAGTAACAAAGTGGGGCCTGTGCTGCCTGTAGCACCTGTGCATAACTTAAGCCCAGTGCTTACGAATCTTAAAAAGTACATGCATAAAGAACAGGAAACAAATGCAACAAGGCAGGAAACACTTTCCCTTGATGTTCAGTTCAGCATTATGCTAATATTTAGCATTTCACTGCTGTTTCACAAATGCATCTGCTCAGTATTAGAGCAGGAAGCAAGCTGGTTAAACAAAGCACAGTTGAAGAAACCCAGCCAGTATCCAAAACCTGTACGTTGAGACCCACAGGAGGAAATGTCCAAACAAATGCTTGCTACCCTATGGTAACCAGCTGGCAAGTAGATTGTCTGAGAGGAGGTGGAGATCATGGATTCATAGAATATCCTGAGTTGGCAGGGATCCACAAGGATCGAAGTCCAGCTCCTGGTTCTGCACAGAACCAGCCCCAAGATTCACACCATGTGCCCAAGAGTGTTGTCCAAACACTTCTTGAACTCTGTCAGGCGTGATGCTGTGACCACTTCCCTGGGAGGCCTGTTCCAGTGCCCAACCACCCTCTGGGTGAAGAACCTTTTCCTAGTATCAAACCTAAACCTCCCTGGCACAACTTGAGGCGATTCCCTTGGATCCTGTCACCGGTCAGCACAGAGAAGATCAGTGTCTACCCCTTCTTTTCCCCTCATGAAGAAGCTGGAGACCAAGGAGTGCTACTAGCATGTCACAAGTGTGAAAAGTCGACATACACCTGAGGGTGAGAATGACCTGATGCAACTCTTTGAACTAATTTTATATCACAAATAACTTCTAGATCTATTAATGCTGCCCTCTTCCATAGTAGCTGTGTTATGAATAGGCAGTGCTGGAGCGGGCTCCCATTACAGAACAGGATGCTGCAGAAAAATGTCTAAGATAAATAAAAGTAAAAATATTTCCCTGTGCAAAATATACCAATTAAAAAGGGAAGAAAAAGAGTTTAGTGAAATGATGTTCTGAATGAAGCCTTGTTCTCAGGGCTGTAACACCAGAAAGCTTTGCAGAGAACGAGTGTGTTGGGACATGGCTGGTTTGAGCTGAGCGGAGGGGCAGGTTCAGCCTGTGCCCCAGGGTGTATCCAGGAGGGGTCATGCTGGGTGTATCGAGGCACAATCCAAGAGCAGGGACAGAGATCTTTACTCCTGTCTCAGACCTCCTGTGCCGCCTTGGACAACAGCTCATGAGCTCTGGAGCCCTTCACTTTTTATTTATTTATTGATTGATTGGTAGATTTTTTTTCTTGATTTGCTAGATTCAGCAGTATTGCAATGGTTATAGATGAAGTGGGGTTCTGCAAGGGGAATCACAATGTGATTATGGGGTATGTTGCTCTTTGGCTTTCATACTATGGTACAGTGCATACAGGCCCTTTTTACAGCTGTGTTCCTGGTTGGTGTAAATACCTTGACCCTGCAATGCTCAGAATCTGTTTTCTGGAACATCCTGTTTACACAATGTTCAGGTTAAGCCAGTTGTAAGACAGCTTATGAATTTGCCTAAGAGACCAAGGAGCAGCTACAGTGGCCAGTAGAAAATGTAAGTTGTGAGATGAATTAAGAGGTAATTTAAGCAGCTTCTGCTTCTGAGCTGAGTTTTGGAAGTTGTTACTTTGATATTCCTTCTAAAAACCTGTTGAAGTCTTGCTGTTTGTTTTACAGAGGCATTTTGTGTGTTCCTCCTGGTGGCACTGCAGGATAACACTGTGGTCCTTGGGGCCCTGTACTGCAGCTGCATCATTTCAGATGCTGGGATATCTTCTTGCTGACATGACAAGTTCTGTTACGCTTGACTTGAGGACAAGTACAACACCCTTACTCCATGATAACCTAAATTACTGATGTGGACTTTAACTTATTTAGGGGGACTTTTTTTGGATGATTTTCTCCTCTTAACAAGGAAAGCTTTAACCAGCTTATGAGCTGTAAACAGCTCAGATACATCACTGAGAGTGTAAAAAAATCTCAAAAAAGCCTGACATATGACCACTAAATCCTCAACAACTCTGCTCAAAGGATGGTTTTCACTCAGACACGTTCACTTGTATCCTCTAGAACGTCCAGCAAGCACTGTGACTCTTGATTGACTATATTGTACAGTTCATATGGAAAAAGAACGGAATATTTCTACTTGCAAACATGATTATTCCCTTCAGGCAGAAAGCTGTGCTGCCTCCAGCACTTCCCTCATCAGTATACTTTCCAGTTATTACAGATACTGTGTATTTTGGCAGCCTCTGCCTGAAGTCACTTATGATCTGTTCAGTGACGTGGTGTGCAGACTAAAAACATCCCAATCGTAGTTCTCTGAGGGACCTTGAAATGAAAATATTAATCTTCAAACCCTGATTTTATATGTGAATCTCATTATGTGTTAATTAATTTGAAAATACTGCCTCTCTGGTCAGCAGAAATATATCTTACCTATTAATTTACAATGTAGTTAAGACTGATAGAAACCATCCTTTGAGAAAACATGATGCACTAGGGAGTTGCCCTGAATGAAGTAAGAAGTAGCTGAAATTGTCAATTATGTCATTAATGTAATTCAGAAGAATTACTAGCTATTTGCTTTCCATGGAAAAATCTGTCCCCAGCCTCAATCTCCACACCCATGCCTGTGTGCTCAGCCAGCCCAAGGCACCCCAGCACCAGCAGGCAGCAACCAGGCCTGAAATCCTGAAATCCTTCTCTGAATTCATGCTTTCCAGTGCTGAGCATCTCTCTCCCCTGCAGCCCCTCTTCCCAACCCCTGCTACTGAAGGCACATCCTGGGGGCCTTTTTGGTCGGTTGATCATTTATTTACTGCTCTGGCAGGTTTTTTTAAGCGTCCTGAAAGCTTTAAGCTGCTGAGACAGGAGCACTAGTCAAAATAATTCCAGCAGCATTTGGGATTAGCTGAGTTATTTTAAAGCTAATCCAAAACTCTTTGGGGGTTTCACTCACATGTTGAGCTTGTGCTTGCCAGATTTATTCTTGTCAAAGCATTTATTGACCACTCTTTTTATAATAAGAAATGGTTTTCTTTGTGTCCCAGGGTTAATCATGCCAGATGTTGGTGATCCCTTTTGCCAAACCAATAAAATGCAAAAAATCTCCCTTCTCCCTCCCCGTCCATGTGTAGGGAGGTTACAGCTGCTAAAAGCAGGGATTGTGGGACAATGGGCTCTCCTTCTTGTGTCTTACAAATTGCTCTAAAATACATTAGAATGCCAAAATAGAAAATCTTTATGGATTATGTTTTAGAGCCTTACCCATTTGTCTGAATTTCTACATAGTCCTGCTTAGGAAAAAAAAGTTACACTTCAGTAGCATTTGGCTCAAAATTTGAGTTTCACATATCCCTGGAGCTTAGAACTGATTCTGTGCCATGAAAAGATATAATGATACTCCTGGAAGTAAAGGCCTTTATATTTAAGGCAGTCTCAAACAAAAAATCTAGTAAATAAATATAATTATCTAGTAACTAAATATAATTTATAATTCATGTTTCTTTGTCTAGCTACCAAGTATGGTAGCTGAGATGTCTGCTTACATTTGCCCGTGGAATTTCAAAACCTTGATCTGCTGCAGACTGGCTTCAGCAGCACCTGGAAGAGTTCTACAGGAAGGTAAAAGGGCAGCCTAGGAAGACAGAAATTATTCTGAAGAAGATTGATAAGAAGCTGCAGGAGGAATAACAGTAATGTCTAAGATCTCAGTGCTGAACCTACAGTTTCTCATGTATCAGCAGAAAAACTGCTCTACTTGCTGGTAGAGCTGGGGCGTCCCAGCCCACACACCTGCCCATGAATGCTTTGGCCCTTTCACTGAGGGCTGGTGGAGGAGGACTTGTTTTGTTAATAAAAAAAGAATCATCAAGTTACCTGTGAGAACGTGCTTGTAACTCTGTGCTGTGATGCCCTTGCAAGCTTTGAGAAGGGTGTTTTGTATGTACAGATGGTATCAAGAGAGTTCAGGAAGCAACCAAGGAAAAGAAGTGTGCGAATGCGGTGCTAAATCTATACTGCCCATAAAATGTTTCTTTACAAATGTGGGTGTTTGTCTAAGCCATGTTATCAATAGCATAGTTTTAAAATTTCTTTTTCTTCATCTTTTTCTTCTTCTTTCTTTTCTTCTTCTTTTCCTCCAAGGATTGTCTTCGATGACAACTTCCAAATGAGGAAACATGTTAATCAGTTTTCGAAGGATGTTCAAAAACTGCAGTGCAGGAAATGTTGCATACCTTCAGTCAGCTTAGGGTAACAGAGAGGAAATTTGAAGATATAAAAAAAAACAGAGGAGTGCAAACAGCAGGATGGTCAATGCAGAGGCAGTGTTATCAATGTCTGAATGAGTCCTAGGAACAGACAGTGACTGAACAAAGGGTTAAGGCAAAAGATGAATTCTATTTGCTAGCTGTTAAAAAGAAACTAGTAGAGCTTTTCAAAGTGAAAAGCTGCTGCTGTTCTGTGCTGAGCAAATGGAGCACTATTTTCCTGTTAATTTTCTGAGTTTTTATCTGAACTCTTAGAATCAAGGATGTCAGAAAAATAACTTATCTTATAATGATCAGTTCTATAGAAAAGTCTCTGTTATTCACTACTTTTATGGTTTATAGCATTTGGCCTAGCAGAAGATTCAAGGATTTAATGATTAAGCTATTCTCGCTTTTAAAATTTTCCCGTGACAAAACTAAAGGTTTGTTTTCCAGTGAAAACTGTAATGCTGTCAGCAATGATCTTGTATGATTTTACACTAGTCGGGAATAGAACAGTGGATGTTTGGCAAGCAGGGCCCTCTCCTGGTTTATTGCCCCATGACACCCTTGAGAAGGCAGAGCTGGGTGAGGAGACACGGGAGCCAATGCTGCCAGTCACTGCTGATGCAGATTTAGAGAAGAGCCCTTTCAGGAGGGATGTGCTTTTCCATGGTTTGCTAAATATCAGAGCATACATTCAGAGTTTGCAGTCTGGAGATACACAGAAAGACCTGAACAGAAAAGGATGTTCATTTCAGGATAATCCGATTTGAACAGCATGCAACTTTTAAAACAACCGTATAACTTTCACTTTTCCTTCTTTGCTACAAAAGGTTTTGTCAACTCTACATGAAAGTGGAAAATAAGGCAGTGGTTTTTTTTATAACACTGGTTTAACTGCATTAAAACGAGTCCTTGTATGCATGTTAAAGAGTAACTGCTTGTTTTATAACCTTGTTAAGGAACAACTGATGTCACTATTTGTACTTACTAAAGCTTGTCAGCTTTACCAGAAAGGTTTTCAAGACACATTATAGAAGATTTTGCAAACCCATAGCCTACAACTTCACATTTATTCCCAAACTCATAATCCCCAGTATTTCTTAGACAGATGTCTCTCTTTGTCTGGAGATCTGGAGCTGAACACACAGCTAATCCCATCCCTGAAGCAACTGCCCAAGCACACAAGATTAGAACAGATTTGAAAGATCTTGCAGATTCCTAGGCTCTTTTGCAATTCCAATGGGCTTTGCTGCTGTCAGTTTCCAGGTGCAGCTAAATGTAAAATGTTCCTGGTAGGATTATGGGGATCTTCATAGTATGCATGGTACAAGGTAATATCTTTCAGTTTTACTGTTCCATGTTACACAGAAATTAATTGTGCCCTCGGAGGTTTTTTGAGTGATCATCATGTTAGTATGAGTATACTATCATCATTTTAGTTCTGAGTAAAAGAACAGAATATTTTCAGGGGCTGCTCTCAGTTTTTTTCATTTCTAACTTGAAACTTATTTAAAAAGGCCAGATTTTTGAGAAAAAAATTAAAAAATTTTAAACTCTACTTCAAGCACAGCTTTCCACAGAATTAGGTTTGCATCCTGTTTGTTGCAACAAGTTCATTTTGCGAAGTACATCCTGTAATTTATTTACAAATTGTGCAAGGAATTGTTTGAACATATCCAGAGTTGTTCATACTGCCTGTGTAGATTCCAGTCTTTTGTTTATGAAGAAATAACAGTGCTTGACTCTTTTTCAGGTATTATTTCCCATTTTAATAATGTTTGTCATTTTCATTTTTAAAAATGTGCTCATATAGGATTATGGTTAAAAGTAGAAAGAATATAAGTAAACATTCATATACATCTTTCAGTGCTTTTCCCTTTTTTAGTTTAGTAGCATATATTAGAGTGAAATAACTCTTCTTTTTAAATTTTTTTTTAACCCAGAGGCCCTGAGAAATTGAAATGTACTGACTAGCCTAAATGACATGAAGAATCCTGCTTTTAATTTAACTCTAAATGAAAGTCCAACCTTTATAATTGAAACTATTATATTGATGTTAATCCATGTAGCTGTGTTACTTACATTCCAAAGAGGAACTCTAATCTATGGAAATCTTTCCTTATGTCTCTACATGCTGTATTAAGAGTGCTAATTTCAGGAACTACTTACTATTGTTTAAAACTAGAGCACATTTTATTCTTCCATGAGACTAAGAGACCTCTGTCATTAAAAACTAAGTGTAAACACTTTTGACTTTTTAATCCTAAAAATAGGATCTCATTATTGCCATGTGCAGTAGTATCAAGTTACTGTAAATTTGGAGGGAAAAGGTATCTCCCTGTGTGTGTATGTGTGATTGCAAGTTATTGCTATGGTGTTGCAGATAATACATATAATACAGGAATCTGGTTATTGTGCAGACCATAGTGGGGAAAGCAATAAAGCGCAGCAGTAATAATTTCATGCTAACACATCATTTTGGATTCTTCTCAGCCAGTTCTTCCTCAGTACACATGAACTTCCAGCTTCAAAAGTTCCCAAGAGAAGTAATTTCTAGAATAAATAAGAAATTGTTTAATCTTCCTGAAAAGTTTTGAAAAACATGCTCTGCAGGTCAATAAAATTTTCCTGTACTGAAAGTTGAAATAGAGTATTTAATGCAAGTTGTTTGGGATGAGTTATATGGCTTTCGTAAAGGCAGTTATGCACTACTGATAAGTAATCTCTCTGAAGGCCATGCCTCACTCACTAAGAATATGGATCTAAGATAGTCAGTATAGTCTGACTGATTTCCAAAATGTAAGGTCCCTCCCCAAAGGAAAATTATACTGATTTGAGAGGGATAGTCTTGTAAGTTGTGAAAAGAATAAAACAAAAAAAAAGAGATAAATGGTCAGTGGAGAGATGTCACTGAAGGATGGATGCCCAGGTCTGTCCTACTCAATAAGTGATCTGGAGAAAGGAGTAAATAGGGAGGTTACAAAGCTGGAGTTGGTGACAATATTGTGTTCCTCTAAAGTAGTTAAGTAGCAGTAGTAAAGAAGTAAATAAAAGTAGTGACTGCAAGAAATTGTAGAAGGACCTTGTGATATTGACTGCATAGGCTGTGAGTTGAAAAGGAAAACTGCATTTTGATTAATGTAAAATAAAATATAAGGGGGAAAAGAAGTGATTGAGGGAGGACCTGAAAGATATAACTTACTTACTCATCAATCAACACAGGTTTCTTGACATGCTTTTTCTGTTTCAAATCTATTGTTGGTACCATCACAACCTCCATACCAGAACTGGCCACAAGAATTGCTATTCTTGTCATAATACCATTTCACCACGTAGTCCCGACAGTCCCCTGGTTTCATAGGTTCCAAGCACCTTGGATCTGAAAGTACATCAGTAAAAGTTAGCTTGGATTCTGGGGATAACTTATGTTATCTTAGAAGTGCCTCCTTCAGTAAGAAAAGCATCTCTTTTTTTTTGTTTCTTGTTGTGCCTGGCCAAATTCCATTTCCATTAATCACTTACCTGAACAGGTCTAAAAAAATACAGGATCAGTTGGAAACAAGACTGCCTAAATCCTGATGCAAGAATCCAGCTGCTATTTAAATTATTAAGCATGCAGTTGGTACACAAGGGCATCATCTGAGTCTGAAAATCTGGCTCTGACT
Organism: Melanocharis versteri; assembly: GCA_013397845.1. Lineage (NCBI taxonomy): Eukaryota > Metazoa > Chordata > Aves > Passeriformes > Melanocharitidae > Melanocharis > Melanocharis versteri. Next base: position 425,596 of record VZTG01007355.1, on the reverse strand, counting down.
GTGTACGATGTCTGTAGACAGAGCACCCAGAAATACAAAAAGTAAGAAAATCTAAATTATATTGGAAGAGGGAGTGGGGTTTGCTCATCATTTTTTTTTGTTACAGACTTGCTACCCGGTATGCGCGGACAGTATTTGTTACTCACTTTTTTGGGTTGTTGCTACCTCTGTTTGCCACACAGCTGGCTGGTGATCTTCAGTAGCAGTTCCACCAAACAAAGGATTGCCAACTGGACTCAGGGGTCTGATCTCAGACATGTTGTGAACCGGGGGAAGTATTGATTCTCTGTGAGCTGAGGTGGTCACAGTGTGGTCCTGAGCAGATGGCAGAGGCTCTGTGTATCTGGATTGCGATGGACTGTGCTGCAAAACGAGTCAAAATCTTAAAATTCTGTCTGGGCATAGATGCTATGTAAAAAAAAGAATTGATAAAATTATGCAGGAAACTTTTGCTAAACAATGAGTGAAAAAATATTAACAGCAGGTTGGTTACTGTGATTACTTAATATGGAACCATAATTTTCTGACATTGAGAGCCTAATGAAAAGGCAAAGTAATGCCTTTGATTTAGCCACTAGGCTGAATTCATTCAATTTAAGCAAAATTCCAGTCACTACTCAGTCTGCAATACAAATGAAATAAAAAATGGAAGGAATTTCTGGGCAAATCACTGCTGCTCAACATCTAGTACACTCATTGAGCATGATCTGACATCTTCAATCTGTCCTATTTCTGGCTAAGAGGCAGTTGCTAATCATTAGAATTTCAGAATTTACTTTGATAGAAGTGTTAAGCAGTCAACCCTGCTCTTCAAATTGCAACTATTATATAAAAATTTGCCCAATATTTTAGCATATTCAAGAAGATTTGCAAGGTTCTTAGTACAGTATAGTACAAATAACTGCCTTAGTCAGACATTGATGACCTACTGAGAACAGAAAGGAATTTGATACTATTCCATATCTTCCCATTTGCAGGCCACTACTGTAAAGTCAGCTTAAGAAAACTCTTCAGAGTCATTGGAACTCAGTCTTGGTGAAATGTAAAGGTGCAGACAATTCATCCAGTCCTTTGCATTCTGCATTTCTTCTCTAGGTCTACAAAAAGATGGTGTTTATTTATGATAGTAATTCAACAGTTTGAAGATTTAACTATAACCACAGTCAGCCAGAACCGAGTATGTGAGCATCTAATCCTATCTGATGTATCCAAGAACCTACCTAAGAATCCTTTCTGATTCTTATCACGTGCTTTATAAAGTCAGCATCTATCTAGGTTTACGTTTATTTTTCTTAATACTACAGAATGTCAAAATTGACCCTCAGTGTCCCACAGATCTGTCTAGAGGTATTACAAGCCCAAAACCTAAATCAACCACACCCACCAAAGGAGCTCATATTCTTAGAAATTAACCTGGATTTTGAAAGTGAATTATTTAATTATGAATGATATTATATAAACAATAATACAAGGATTAATAGTGGATAATCCATTGACTCCTCCACACTAAATCAGTAATATTTAATTATCTCTAATCTGTATTCAATTCAATTAATATTTAAATACCAGTATCATAGTCTGCTATATCCATTCCATGCAGCTACAAAAGTTCATACATCAAATATTTCAACCAGTTTATCCAATGGGTTATAAGGGCAAGCAAAGTTCAATTTTTTTCATCGACTATTTTAGGCAAAGCAATAAAAATGCCCTAAAGAGTTGACAAATATCCTAATCCAATACCCGACAGTGGCTGAAAAATACTGGAGACCTAATAAGGGAACTAAGGTGATACACACCTGCAGAAAATATTATCTATTGCATTAACGCTCTCCCTGTCCTGCCTGTCTGTGCAGCAGCACTGTTTTGGAGGGCAGAACCTCAGTGATAGTCAGAAGAAATTTAAAGCTCAAGAACGAAGAGTAACAAGAAGGACTCCTAGAAGTACAGCCCAATGTGGAAAGTGAAACAACACTAAAGGCTCAATAACTTGGAAATATGGCTGGGAACAACCTGGAAAGTGCGTGACCATGACAAGAAGCATTGTACTAACAATCATCTTGCACATAAATAAATGTCTTATCCACTGTGCACCTGCCTCAATAGAAATGTACGAGTTTTAACTCATTTCTGCGATGAGTAAGACCTACAAAAAACATGAGGACTGTTAGCATTTATTGCAACCACGAGGCAGTATTACCCTATTTCTTTTGTAAACATTTGTTCTCAACAAGTAAGTTCACTCTAACTTTAAAAGTTTTTTTTCACATACTTTGGTCTAGTCAAATGACATGTTATTTTCATATTAAAAGATAGGTGAATGGTGAAATAAAGATGGTAAAATATTTGAATTCAAATAAAGACACATATTTTAAAAACATTTGACAACTCTTACTTCTTTACTCACTGGGTAACTAATTCCTTCTGTAGGAAGCTTATCAGCCTCTGAAGTGGTCATTTTAGGTAACTGGCTATTAGCACCTTCCCTGGCAATTTGAGATGCTGGACTTGGAGACGGAGATAAAATATCGTATTTTCTGGTGTAGACAGCAGACTCGTTCTCACAGATTTTTGTGATCAGTTTATTTTCAAGAGCTGAAAAGATTAATGAAATAATGACATTTTTAAATGGTAATCAAAAGAAGTCATAATGACTCAGAACAAGCTTTTACTGCCGTATTAACCCTGAACCCTTAATCACAGTGACTTGTGAAAGACCATCTTTTGTAGTTATGTCAAAACACAAATGATGATAAGTAACTAAGAAACACAGTCTCTGCATTATTTTATTTTAGTGCCATGTTGTTTTAAGAAGAAATAGATAAAAACACCAAGTCCCTCTAGGAATGAGAAGTCATAGCAGAGAAGAAAAAAAACAGGGAAAAAAATGAGGGTGAAGGAAAGAAAGTGTTTACACACAAGAAAAAAGAATAACTGGGCAACAGTTTTCTAGTTATTTGCAAAAACAAAAAACACCAGTGACTGGGAGTATTTTTATGTTGAATGCTGGAGTGTGAGTCAGAGCCCTAAATTTAATCCTATCTGGAACCAGAACCTTAGCTTGGATTCTTCTTAATGCCTTAAAACCAGACTTAACTTGTTTCACAGTCTCAGCATAGCAAAGTAAGTTTATGCTCAGAAAAAGTATAGGGCTGGTCTACAGTTAGTCTAGATCAATGTACTTTTTTTTTTCATGGGTCATTATAGATTTCCTCTGGATTTTCTCCTGATTTCACCTATAGCCACAGAATTTTTTCAAGCTACATACATTGAAATATACCACGTCTATCATATCCCATTCCCTTGTTTGCGGCTCCATTTTTTCCCTGGAATCAGGGTGAAAGCATAGGTTTCCCTACAGCTTTCAGAAAAAAAACCAAAAAACAAACAAACAAACAAAAGAAAACAAAACAAAAGAGTGCTTGTAAGAGAGAGTGGAGAGATTCCAAGACTGACAAGACTCAAAAGAAAGAGAGAGAGAGAGAGTCCAAGATGTTACGTCAAGGTGAAGGAAATCTACATCTCTCTAGGATGAAACTATGGCCAAGCACAAAAGGACTATGAAGGAAGGCTGATGCAATCTCTCACAAAAGAGGAGTATCCCAAAGAAGACCTGAGCTTAGAAAACCGATGTTCATTGTGGTTTATGGTTTCTGCAAGAGGTAAAAATTTGGCAAAGGTTTCATTTGGCCAAAGACGATGCAAAACAAGAGCGAGCTTTATCCAACAGAGAAATAAAAGCTGCCACTCAGCAGGCTGCCTTGCCTGACCACGGGAGATGCCAAACTCCCTTACATGCCTATTTCAAGTTTCCTCTTAATGAAATAATTTCTTTTACCTGAAAGTGTTATGAAGTCGTCTATCTGGTAAACATGTTCTTCATCAGGGTCTGTTGCGATGAGCTGCATTTCTTTCAGGAAATTATCATAATGAGGATCAGTCCTTTGAACGATCCCAATGGTAAATATCTCAATATTTGCAGCATGGGCCTCTCTTACTACAGTATCCAGTCGTACTTTATCACGATCGTCCGCCTGTCCGTCCGTTACTACAACAGCCACCTTCCTTACTGCAGGGCGCGCTGTCTGGAATAAGTGAATGGCCTCTTGGATAGCAGAAGCTGTGCATGTGCCTTCTCCTAAGTAGGGCATCTTGTCAACAGCTGATTTCAGGTACTCTTTGCTTGTGTATTGCTTCAGAGAAGACACCAAGTCCACTTTGTGGCTGAAATTGATAACACCAATGCGGGTTGTAGCGTGGTTGGCCGCTACTTTGTCAATGAATGTTTTCATAAAGGTCTTGATAATATTGAAGTTATCTGGTCCAACACTTTCTGAACTGTCAATGACGAATACTAGTTCCAGTGGTGTTACTCTACATTTGATACCACAACCTAGAAGAGTAACCATTTCAGACATTTTATGAGAAACTACCTTCAAAAAATGAATTGAACTCATCCATCAGATTTACAGTCAGTTAAAACTCAGTTAATGAATAAATTTCTAGTTACTGGTACTGATCACAGAAAAAGAGCTGGATCAAATTACTTCAGATATAGCTCTGGCAACACAGTGAGCATTGTTTTCATATCAATGGTACCCTGACACACAAACATGCAGAGGAAAAATCCATTCAGTCAATATAAATTCACTGTGTTTTATCAGAATTACTTTTTTTCCATACTGGAATACTTACCACATATTTCATTGATAAGTCTGATAACGTCTTCTCTCTGAAAAAGAGTAATAATTTGTTGTATGTCCTAGTGTTAAGAATGCTGAAATATTTATTTATTTACAAAAATGCAGGCAATGGAATAGCTCATAAACAGCCTTATGTAAGATCACATAACCTTTAAATAATTTTCCTAGATAAACTTCTATTGCTTCAAATAATTTATTTACCTACTTACCGAAAGACCAGGTTCACCTTTTCTTCCCCCAGATCCCTGAAAACATGTAGAGTGAGATAATTAACAAAAGCCAAATTTGCCTAGTTTCTACTGTGTAAATTTAAGTTACATGAAAACATGTTTTACCTTTGGCCCGGGAGGTCCTGGGTCTCCAATCTCTCCTTTGGCACCTTTGCTCCCTGGATCACCTTTATCTCCATACTCTCCCTAATTTAAAACAACTGTATTAAATACAGTCATAGCTCCAGTTTTGTAGATTGTCATAGCTGGAAGTAAGGTTCACTGAGCTTTAAAGATAAATTCTCTGGCTTTTTTTTTTTAATTAATGGTTTCTCTTGTATGTATTTTAAGGAGACTATCTGAAAGCAGGCTCTCAGAGAAAGCAAAATGGGTAGTAAAAGCATCTTTAAGAAATTTCTATGAAAAATTACCTTAGTTCCAGAGAGGAAGTAAAGACATCTACATGCAAATGTCAAGAATATATAATATTTACTGTTCTTTTATTTTCTTGAACTCTAAAACAATGTTTATACTGGATCTATGCTAATTTAGACTTATGGGGAGATATAATTGCCTCAATCAGCCACTGTGCTGAAACTCACACCAGCTCTGCATGAAAGCCAAATGAAAACCTGTGAGCTCTCAAGGGACAAACCAAGAGGCATGCTTGGACTGTTACATCCATTGGAAAATACAATGTTCCACATTTAGAAGCAATTCTGCACTTTTTCCCTCAACTGACTAGACCCTTTGACTTCCAAAAAGTGAGAGGGTTCAACATTATGAGACAGTTTTCACATAATGCAGGTATAAAATTTTGTAAATAAGATTCAGGTTCTAAATTAGACATTTTTTTCAAGAAGATGATTGTGCAGGACGGTTTTTTTACTTCTCTCTGCAAATTACTAACCAGCTTACATTTCACTTGAAATTATAAAGCTTATGGATTTATCTAGATTACTGTCCATTTTTATATTATTCCTCATTATTACCCAGCCAACAGAATCACATGGGTAAGTCCTGTGTTATAGACTTCATTGTGGTGATTGTTACCAGTTTTAAAGAACCCTTTTGACATTCTCAGTCTGATTCTGATCTTATTCAAACTGGTGTAAATCTGAAAATTGTACATAGCTCCTCCACAGCATTAAGAAAACCAGTTCCAACTAAGTAGGGTCTTGGAAGACAGTTCTTATTCTATTTCACAAAATCATAATATCCAGTAAAGGGTATTACTTTCCATTACCTGTCCATGAATTGAATCTAACATCACCAAAGTTAATGTCAGCATTAATAATAACAGGAAAGCAAATATGATTTGCTGACTGTGGTGGTGTTGCTACTTTCTTTCTTAAATATACTAAAAGCTGTTCTTTTTGGTACGTGCACAAAATTCCTGCTAAACTAAACCATTCCTTCTCATGTGTGACAAGTCTGTATTAATAGCAAACAGAAAAGCGAGTATTTGGAGAGATTTATATTGGGTCACAAAGAATAGTCAATATACAAGATTAATATGAAGATCAGTGAAAATATTGCAGTTATTATTATAGTATGTGGCATTTGGAATGTGAGTGAAAATAGAACTAGGAGGCAGAAATCTGAATCTGTGCGAAAGAGCTTGATATTCACATAAAAGCTCCCAAGCTGTTAGATGTGAATAGCTAAGTGCAGGAAATTCTCACAATTTTTATAACAACCAGGAAGTTATTCAGTAAGGAAAGATTCAAGCTTGGGCTTCAATCATTGTAGAAAAAAACCAAGTCAAATAAAACAAAGCCCTTAAATGGCATTAATCATAAAGCAATTCCTTTTTTTTTGTCAAAGCCTGGCAAATAAAAGGACATTTTGTAATACCTGAAAAATATAAAAACAACTGAATACATAATTTTTATAACTTAGAATTATTCTCCTGCTAACAGGTATGACCTCATTCTAGGTCCTATTTTGTAATCTGATCCTTCATGACCATTAGGATTTTCACAGGCTTCAAAGCTAACAATGAGTAGTAGGTGCTTACCTTGCTAGCTAAATAAGGTAATGTCTTTGCCTTCCGTTTCTCTTCAAAGACCTGTCACACCAAATAACGAATAAAGGAAGAAAACCCTCTTTTTTTTCCTTACTGCAAACCTAGTATTTACCTTTCGTCCAAGAAGGCCAGTTCCTATTGATCCTTTTGGTCCAGGAAAACCTTTATTTCCTTTTTCTCCCTGAACAGAATATGAAACTTAAGTTTAACTTTACTAAAATTAATGTAAAATCTATGCTGTCTTTATTCACTTTAGAATACTCTGCATCATAGAGAAAGCCAGATATTTGTATTATGGGATGAAGCACACAATTTTCAAGACAAAAGTGGTCTAAGGCTAGAGAAATAAGCAATTGGCTATGATTCAGAACATACATGAGAACCTTATAAAACATATCATGAAGAATTTTTTCCTGATTAATTAAATGAAAATTTGTCATTCCACTGAAAGAGATGAAAGACAAAAGTAACCTCTCAGAGGCTCAGATTCATCCTGTCTACAAGCAGTAAAATGAGGTCCAAAACAAAATTTCTCTAGAAATACACACTCATGATCTCTCCAGGGCAGACTTAGTTTTTCTGATCTTAAGTAAATAAGAAGACATCTCTACTCTTCACAGCATGGAAAGCAGAACACCTTTCTGCTGATACTTCAAAAGATAGTATCAGTCCAGTTACAAAGCTCAAAATTCTTTATAAGGATTGCTACACACGCCCTGCTGCATGTACTTAGAATTGAAAAGCATGTCCATGCTAGCAGTGTGGGCACACAATGTTATAAAACACAGCTGTTATATACATACAGAAAATTCTTCATAGCTTCTGGATTCCAGAAACTTTCTTGCTTTATTTAATAGGGTAACACAAATATTTTTTACAGATCAACTGCTGTATGCATTTTAAACACAGGTAGAAGTGATTATATTTCCTGGTACATAAATGCTTCACCATAATTCACATTACATACATAATTCACATAGAAGCAGCACCCAGAGCAGATACCAAAACCAGGTCCAGAAAATGTCAATGAGATCAGGAGCATTAAACTTGCATCAAACCTAGCTATGAGGTGCAAGTACAGGGTTAGTCAGTTCCATTTTTCAGTCAAGAGCTCTCACTGTCTCTCTAAAGCATCTTTTACTAATACTTGTATTGCTGCTCACAAATGGGTCGAAAGGGGTCATATTGCTCATAATGGAGAGAGAAATACAGAAATGTTTTCAAGTTTATCCAGCCTTCCCCTAAGGTGCACCAGTGCAGCAGGACTGATCACTGACTATTCCTGCTGTGCTGGATAGGGGTTTATGGATTTCAGCAGGCAAAGAAACAGCTGCACAGTGCACAGCTAAGACAACCTTCTCTTCCTTGTACCAAGGGCTCCTGGCTCCCATGAGCTGGGAATTCACCAGGAGTCAGGCAACATGATGCAGCTCCTCAAAGACACAGTGTACTACAAGTCATGTCCATGGATGGTTTTTCCTGTCCAGGTTCCAGATCTGACTGAGATCCTGCTGAGATGACAGCTTCTTCTTGCACATAGGTGCACTGTGGTCTTGCCCTGTGCTAGGGAAAGGTATCCAAGGCACTCCACCATTCACATCTCCACTGGAGCACTGCTTTTACAGCCTTGCCCCTCTTGGTCCACTAGCCCCAACTTGGGGAATTAAATGCTCTGCTTGCGACCAGGGCTACCTATCCCTGACCTGCTAACCAGTAGCCTCTTGCCTCTGTAAGCAGAACTCCCTCTCTCCCCAGTTTCTTACAGCAGCAGCAATTCAGACACTATTATGTAGACGCTGGAGACTGGAAAACAGTGGATGTATCAAATTCCATAGCTGATCCACTAGAGGGATTTCCTGTAAATAGGAAATACTCCTAAGGTGATGGGCTGCACAAGGCAATTTATTTTGCACTGTTATAGGAACTCACAGTGACTATTTAATCTAATTTCCTTGAAGTCATTTTTTAACAGGATTATGCTTCTTGGGGCCCTCGTAAAATGGCTTTTAAACACAGTGAAACACTGTGCCAGTTTGTTTCAAGGCTTGCTGTTCAGCACTGGGACGGACCATCCTTCCCACTTGGGTCTTCACACAGCTTCCTGGTTAACACCTCTGCAGGTCTGCAGAGCGCACACATATGAACCAAAATCTGGATATGCTGTGTATTCCAGTGGTCCTTCGCTAGTAATAAATGTCAGACACAATGACACTGTCGATTTATTGCTGCCATTTGTTACTGCCCATTTGACATTGTTAGGATGGTGCTCAGGCAATGAAAACTGAATGGGACCTACTGTTCAAAGTAAATTCATATCCGTACAGCTGACATTTCTCACAAGCACACATGTGAGTTTCATCCTTTAAAACATCAACTGCAGAACCAAATCTTGCTTCCTCTAATTGTGCAATAAGTAACAATCAACATTAGAAGGGTTTATCATGGATTCCATAGCAGTACATTTAGTAAAACCCAAGAAGTGTGCCGCATTAATTTAGAAATATTTATGGCTTTGACAGTTCAATCCATGTACATAATTAAATTCAAACTTGACAACCAGTATTACCAAAATGAACTGAGTGCAGATCTGAGAATGTCTAGACTGTGGTTTTGAAAGGGAACCAAGCATAAAAAAAGATCTGTGAATATAGCTATCAACATAAAGTAACTTGAAAACCAAAATTCCATTCTTACCATATGCAGACCGGGATTTCTCTCTCTCTATAAAAAAATACTTGGGGTGATATTGATAGCTCAAATGCAAGAGTAGAGTAGCTTTAATCTGACGAAGAGTGGCCAAAAAGAATGAAGTTTGACATGTGAAGAGACAGAAGGACAAAATAGGCGAAAGTCAGCAAGCATTAGTGTGTGGAGGAAATCACTGGCACTACCAGACCAAGATAGTTGCAAAAGTTGCTCAGAAATAAGCTGTTCCTAAGAATTATATAAAAATAATCATAATTTTAAAATGCAATTGTTAAGGGAAGAAAACAGAAATGGCAAGACCGATTGTACCTACACAGCTCATGGAACACTACACAAACAACAGCACCTGAGTTTGACCCACCATATCACTACAGTTTTGTTTTCAAACCCAAAGACATTTCATAACTAGGACACATTACTTTCCAACATCCCTAAATTCCATATCCTTGGCATTAGAAACATGCCTTTGTTTGACAGTGTGTCAGCGAAATGTGTTCTTCCACTGGAAAGCTTCCATAATGAAACTGAGTTCTCTACACTTGTAAGACATGCTTTAGATATTTATTCATAGCAGAGCCAACATAAAATCTCTAAATATAGAGAGAGAGAGAGAGAGAGAGACAGGGGTGGGGGAAGAGAGAGAGAGAGAGATGGTGGGGGGAAAGACAGAGGGGAAGAGAGAGAGAGAGAGAGAGGTGTATATGTGCACACTGAGCATATTTTGGGTAACCCTTATCTTCTCACAGGAACAGAAGAATATTGTGTAATCTATATATTTTTTAATGTATCATCAGACGTATTTCATTGCTGAAACATTTTTGTCCAGAATAGCAATTGTGTTTTTATAAATAACCTCGCATACCTGTAGAATTAACAAAGATATATCCCAAATATTAGATTCTGGAAACACAGCAAAAATTGTTATTAAAGGCAGACAGGAAAGTGCTTTCCTATACCATAAAGTGATACAGAGATGGCAAACATTTTTCTGGTTTTCACAAGAATAGAGCAAAGAGCCTGGAGTTTCAGCAAACAAAGGAAGAAGAGAAAAGAAAATGAGTTTTTTATGTCCTCACATTAAAATATGTATTAGCTTTGTAATTACTGATAACAATTAATACAGAGCCAAATTGCAAACAGATCAGAAACAAACATCTTAACAGTCATGACTCTTACTCATGTAGGGATCTCTGTCCAAGAAAGTCTGCAAACAGGATAAATCAGAACCCATAAAAGGGAGTCATACAATAAGGGAAAAAAGAAAGAACACAATAAAGTATGTTTTTATGCTATGAAACACCTCACAGTGAAAAAAAAGGAAGAGCCCTCTGCAGAATAAAGACAGAAATGATGGAACACATATAAAAATGGAAGACATTGAAGATGTAATCAAAGTAAGTCCTGAACAAAATAAATTCCAAAGGAATCTGTGCTTTTCTGGTAAAGCTTGTATAAAGTAATTCCACAATGGACCAAAGAAAGATTCTCCTCCGAATTATTTTGCAAACAACATACATTTTCATAAATTTGTTTGTTTGTTTCAGAATGTAACTGTTTTCCAATGAAGATCTGTTTGCCAGTGAATTAATTCCCTGATGGGAATTTACAGCCAAAATAGATACTATAGTATCTACAGCCAAAATCACAGTATAGAGAGACACCTTTTCTAACCAAACCAGAACATTGCCCCTTTTACTGAATCACTGGTGGTTGGCTACTTAGAGTTGGAGACCTGAGCACAATACTCTTGATCTAGGGAAATATTCAATCATATGCTCAATTTCAAGCACACTGATTTAAGGAAAACAGGAGAAACTTGGCTTGTTCTCCACTGGAGCCTCCAGTTTTAATAAATTTTTACATTCATATATGACAAGGCAGTTTTAAAACTGAATGCTCAGAATATGTTGTCATGTTTGTGTTTCTCCTTTTAAGGACAGAAGTTGTGGCTGGAATTGAGCGAGTAAAAACCCAATTAAGAGTCTGTGGGAGACTGCCTAATTTAATTTATATTCCTACATGTCTGGTTTAACTTATTTTGCCACAGTAGATCTCCGTTACTGCCTTTTACAAGTGCAACTCGGAGAAAACTACAGATCTAAGTAAATCAATAAGATGTGGCAGAGATAAGACTTTTTTCTCCAGGTTAAATATATTTTTAATTACAAGAACAATAGGAGGACAATTGGGCGCAAACAATACTGAAAACACAGCAAATAAAGTAACTATTGCATATCTTATGAATACGAAAATTAGGTGCAAAATTAATATTTGCAGGAGTTCACTGATTTGGTGGCAAAGATGGAAAGAAGACAATGAATCTCTTTAAGAAACAGTTTTAGAAGAAACTGAACAGATAACACATTAACATGGATTACCTTGTCTCCTTGTATGCTGATGCCAGGGGGGCCGGGGGGACCAGGCAAGCCTTCACGTCCCATAATACCCTGTAACAGTCAGCGAGGCAAAAAAAGAAGGATTAGGAGGTAAACTCCTGGTAACACTAAGGAAATAATCCCAAAGTTACTGCAAGCAAAAAACTAAAACCATGTCAAAGACTCGAGTTCTGATTCTTTGGTTTATGGTTTCTCAATGTGGGTCTTAGTAATTATCCTTGGCCAATTCTCAGGAAAGCAAAGGAACAATTTATTCCGGAAATAATTAAAGAATAAAACTTACTCATGACACAGAGTAATATTTTCCTCATTTTTCCCCACACAGAAGACAACAGAAACCATGTTCACGGAACAGCTTAGTGCAATCACTCCACCAAAGGGAGGCACAACAGTAGAGGCACAAAGGACCAGAACATAAAACCTAGTGCAAGTAAATCTGCCAGGCATTGTAGTTAGTTCTTGAGCACCATGGGCATATGCCAATCCCCTGTGGTCCCACACTCTCTGGGAGAACCAGTTATTCAGAAAATCATAAGTGGGAAGGGAAGAGAGAAAAGCCAAAGCAGCACATGCTGATTTGTATCAATACAGCCAAAGTCAGGTAGAGCCCTCGTGCTCTGCAAGCAGGCTAATCTAACATTTCAAAGTGACAAAGTGAAGTATATCCTTTCGATTACATTAAAACTTAAATTATTGATTTTCCTTTTTTTTTCTTTATTTTTAGTTGAAAAAGTTTTCAAAATTTGATCAAGCTTCATAAAAGTTTCTGTTGAGTTCAGGTTGGATTTTTGGTTACTGTCTTATAATAAATAATTACTGTCCTCCAATACAGTAAATCATTCAGTGGTATGTATATTACCTAGATTTTGTTTATGTTGAATATTTAGGCAGAAGTACAAGAAAACTTGGTCATCATGAAATACAAATTTATAGTCCTAAATATTTAAATTCTAGATTTTAGTGATGTTTGAAAACTCATCACTATCATCTGTGCAGATTTGTCACAAGTTTTCACAAAATCTCTTGTGAAAAATACTGTTTGTTTATACATATATAAACGGTGGGTCATCTCAACCTCAACCACAAAGGCTTCTCTTTGCCAGGCTGAACAATCCCAGTTCTCTCAGCCTTTCCTCATAGGAGAGGGACTATATACACGTCCTCACCCTTGGAAAAAAAATACTGTTTCCCCACTGAGAACACATTTTTCATTCTCAAAGGCTTTGTGGAAAGAGCACAAAGTGTCCTACATTTGTAGGATTTTGACACTCAGTCCAAACTTACTCTTTTCAAAAAGGATGTGACAGTATGACTTACCAAGGTACTGAAATTGTTGCAGCTTTCAGAAAGCAAAATCAGCAAAAAAAGTAAAATCAGACACATCCCAAAAAAGTATTCACACCGTCACTTATTGCATATGTGGAGTTGGTAATAGCAATGTTTCTTTATCCAGAAACTACTTTATACAAAATGGCACTGGAGTGTTCCGTTACTCTCTGCTATGATGCAAAAAGTTACAAAGGTGTACCTATCTTTAAACTAACAGAAAGTGGCGAAATATACACAATGTTTCTTCTCACTGCCTTTGTAAAAATAATTGATGGATAAACCAGTAATAAAGAAATCCAGGCAAGTACTGAATTTCTTTTCTTATCAGTATGTCTTTTTAAAATTATAAATCACTTTCGTGGAGGGAGAAAAAATTGCCCAGATACTACACGCTAGTTGGTTATAGAATTAACTTTTTGTTTTCATATCTCTTCCCTAATGGTTTCACTAACAAAATTAATTGGATTTAATTTGATTGAGAAAAAATTGCAAACATAAAATTCACAGTTAACGTATTTTCCAGCGCAAAAGAATATCTTGGAAACAGGATAGATACAAGCAGAAGAAATGCATCATTTAGCTAATTTACCAGCCTGATAGCTCTGTTCAATCTCCAGATGTAATCTCATAAAGTTTAGCTGCAAATGCAATTTTCACCCCATTAGTATTCTTCCTAATCCAGTTGGTAGTAGTGTATGGTTAGTGACCATGTTTATGTGCTTGATTCCTCCTGAAGTTGCACCAGTGTAAATCAATAACTGATGAAGATCATTTGGTGCCTGAGAGACCAGAGTCTGGCAGCCAGCACCACGAAAGAGCCCAAAAACTTCAACGTGGCATCATACCAACCTTGGGACCCATGTTTCCCCATCCCGGAGGCCCCGGCGGCCCAGGGCTGCCTCTAATTCCACGGTCTCCCTGAAAATAGTCACAGAAATGTCAGTCATCACCTAGTAAATGTTACATCTTTCATCCACTTACAAAGCAGTCAAACTACTGAGTTTAAAAAACTAGCCAAACAAATGCTACATAAATAAACAGCTGCTTTATAAACAGGTATTAAAAAAAAAAAAAAAAGCCCAAAATACAGGCGCCCTCATCATTTAAGCTCTAGGTGAAGAACGTTATTTCCCTAGCAAAGGTCCATGTGATCAAAATCACCAACAGAGTTAGGACTCTACTTTGCAGGCTTATCAGCTACAAAAAACCCCCAAAACCCAAAAAAACCCCCAAAAAAACCCCCCCAAAACCAAAAAGCAAACCCATTTGGAAACACCACCATTTCCCCATCACATTTTGCAGGGGCTTACCAGGTTGGACAGGGAGCTTATTAGTGGAACCATGATCATGACTTTTACTGATACTGTGCTTTTTCTGAGACTAGAGACATTTACTTGCCAGAACTGTCAAATTCAGGCTTTTATGAAAACTAAATGAATTTTAATAGCATCGATATAGAATAATAAAAAGAATAACTCCGTTTTTTTTTAAAGCCTTAATGTACATACATTTAGCTCGATTTTTGAAGGAAATGAGGGTTAAGTGATATATTCTGTGCTTCTGCTTGTCTGTGTTGGTTCTCTTTTTTTTCTTCCAGTATATTTCGAACTCATCAGTTGATTTCAGTCAAATTGATCAGATATGTACAGGCCTTGATCACATTAATTTTCAAAAGTTCTGGTGATAGTTGGAGGTTGGGTAATAGAGAGACATGCAATTTATGCTTTTACTGAAGAACAGAGAAAACTCAGAGAGGACTCACCCCTTAACCAACCAGGCAGAGAAAAGGCAGCAGCTGTCTGGTCAGGGGAATATGAGTGTAACAGAGAGCCTGGTGCTGCCCTTGAGCTACAGACAAACCCAGCAAAGGAGATGGGGAGTCAGGAGGCATTAGTGAAAGGGGGAGTGCCCAGGGACAGAGGAGGCAGTTGTGCTTTCCTCAGACCACGATTGTACAAATGAGGGAATAGGCACGCATTCAGCACATGATTACTAGAAAACTCCCATCCATTCCTTGAAAAAAAAAGAAGTCTATAACTGATAAGTTAGAGATGCAGAGTATTCTGAATTGTGTTTAGCTTGATATTCCTAAACCTATTCCTCTGAAGGCAAGAGCAAATTAAGAAATGCACTGAGAAACTAATTATCATCCAATATATTAAAAACAGAGCAGAAGAAATTGTATTTCTTGACAAAATTAAAAAGAAATCATTATAAAAACTCTTAATTGTATTTTTGCACTTGGAAAAGCTGTAGAAAGGGCTGTGCCTGCAGAGGGAGCATTCGATCTGGGAGAAAGGTGCAGGTATAAATCACAAATCACAGATGTCACTTGAGCTGTGGTAAGTGAAATGCAACAACATATCAAACAGATTAAAAAGGAAACAACAAACAGAATCTTCCACTGATTTTCTTTACCTTCTGGGAGGAATGTGTGCAGTTATAGCGACCGCTTTTACGTGAAATTCCCAAGGCTCATTGTCTAGCAAGACATCGCTCCAATCTATGTTTTTTAATCTATGGCTATGATACCCTCATGCTAAGTCCCAACATATATGGTAGTTATACAAACATACTAGGGCCCAAACTATGCTCAGGTTTGAGGGATATGGAAAGGCGGGAACTCCGATTACAAAGGTTAAGGCTTAGACTAAGCTTACAATGCTTTCCTTCCTGATGTAACATTTAACTTTGGAATTTCATTTCCTGTTTCATCCAAAGACTGGCCAGTTTGAGTCAGGAGATAGGCATGGTATATGGATGCTCTTAGCTTTAAATTGTTGTGTCAAGGTGATTGGGTTAAACTAAGTGCCATGCTCAGTCAGGAGGAAATTTTTTCCTCAGATGACCTAAAGCTTTTATATCAGACCTTCCTTGCCAATGCAAAGAGCCAAGACATTGGCAATGTATCCATCCTCCTATCTAGTACCATCTATTATCAAAGGAATATTTATTTGTTCTCAATGTCCCCACAACCACAATACAATCTTAAGCTGTTTATAGGACAACTCTTCATGAGCAGAAGCTGTGCAGAGCACCCAAGGCTTTCCCTGTCCAAGCCTCCCTCTGAAATCTGCCAGAGATGCCAGAGCTAAGAGATACAGATATTGCATTAAAAGGTACTTTTTTAGGAGATCCTGGGATGCTGTGGCCTGTGAAACAGCCTGTGAGCTGCCATGATGGAAACTGAATGGGGGTTACCAAACATAAATGATTCCTTATGGCCCTGTAAC
Organism: Melanocharis versteri; assembly: GCA_013397845.1. Taxonomy (NCBI): domain Eukaryota; kingdom Metazoa; phylum Chordata; class Aves; order Passeriformes; family Melanocharitidae; genus Melanocharis; species Melanocharis versteri. The sequence continues at coordinate 408,991 of VZTG01007355.1, read as the reverse complement.
CAGCTCTGAGATCAGCCCTGACCAAAAACAGCCTAAGGGTGACCTGAAGTCATCTGCCTCTTCCTCCCATGGGTAACACAGTCTTTCACAGGGTCGTTGCAGGTGAAGGATTGAATTTTAGCCTCACATGCTTAGTTAATACCAGATGTCTCACTGAAAAGCTCTTTTGCAGAGCTTTATAGTAATCCTCACAGTTTCTGTATATCTTGGTTTAAGAAAAAGACTTTTATTTTGCTTTATGAGTTGTGAAGTGGAGCAATTATTTTTTTCTAAGGTGTCATGCTAAACTGTCCTTCAGGGAATTCATTTCAAAAACAATTAGTACTGTTCTTTGATGAGGTCTGATTTATTTCCTGTATTGTGCTTGTAGGCAAGCTCGACACCATCAGCAAAACAGTGAACTAGAAAAACACCACTGAAGCAAGAAATAAAGAGCTGAGTCAAGACACTGTAAAGTGTGGGATTCCAATGTCTATTCTGTACCTTTCATTCAAGAAAAAATAAATTAAATGACCTAATGGTCAGCTGAAAAGTAAATCTTGGATTTCCCAGTATATGTACCTCATTTACCGTGAAGCATGTATATGTGATACTGAAACATACAGCAGGCACTGCAATACTCTCTTTAGTGAGAGCTAATGGATATAACAGTATTGGTAAGAACAACATATTATTAAAAAAAAGGTATTACATCTCTACTTTCCACATTTTGGTTCAAATAGGCAAGCCCCCAAGCTGCAAAAGTTGTTTATATTGCAACTGGATCCAGCCCAAATGTTCGTGCACTAGGGACTGTGCTAAGGATTTTAATAATCTTTCTGCTATCCAGTTACTTGCTTTATTTCTAGTGCTGGGCTCTTGCTCGTGAATGTCTGTAACTCACCTCCTAGTTGGCAACAGTGCTTTTAAATCAAATTTTTATTATATTCTGACATTATGTGCTTCTGTTTTAATGCTACAGAAAATAGGGTTCTGCCAGGACTGAATGCATCCCACATGTTCCAATTTTGTTTTCATGTGAATTTGACCTCTGATACATAAAATTCCTGTCTAGCAGTGTGCACATATGTGAGTCATTTCTGAAAGCAGAAAGAACAGAGCTTTGATTCAGATGAGTGGAACATTCCTATATAATGATCCTCAAAGGAATTTCAAATTAACTAGTGTGTAAATTTATGAGCCTCTTTTATCAAATAAATGTTCTTTTTTTATATGCAGAGATTGTCACTGTTCTTACATTCTTTTTTTTTTTTTTTTATGTGGGAGGTATAACAGGTAGCCAATGCATTTAAATTTCATTTGGAAAAACCAGAATATTTTCCATTTTATGAACTAAGTTCTGGGGGAATTCTTGCAATTCAAGTGAATTATTTTTCCTTGTGGCACCTTTGCTACCAAGATGTTATGCAAAGATTAAAAAATCAGAATATAATATGGGGCAAAAAATCAGGGAATGAGAAGAAATGTTTATATATTTAGTTTCTTTTTTTCCAGTGCATTCTATGTCTGGTGTAGATAAACAGACGTAAATCAGAGATGTTGTATCTTGTTAGATAATGCTTTCTTTGGTGCACCACTCATACGCTGCAAAAGCTACAGCTGCTCACTCTGCATAGAACAACATACATTTCACTCAATATGACTAACACACCAGCACCATCAAAAAGAAGCCTACATATTTTAAAGTAAAAAATACAAAATAAATTTTTTACCAGGTGTTTTTAACTCTTGAATTTTTTATTATCCTGACAGAGTGCTAGATAAGCACTGCTCTGAGCAGGCAGGTTTGGTGGGCAATATCGTACTGTAACACAAATAAAACATGTATATCCATGTATTCTCATACAAAATTTGGTGTAAGCATGATTTGCCCTAATTGTGTTGTGCTACTTGCAAAGGCAGCTACTCTGCAGGGTCCTGTGTAATACAGCTCCTCCTAGAACAAGATGCCACTTCACAAGCCCTGAGTATGGTGCATTCAGAATCAATGCCATGAATCTATCCATGGTTATTATGATAGAAACCTGTTGATAGGCAGCTTCTAATGCTACGTGTCCATCTACACACAGAGCTGCAGGTGCAACAGCAGTGGATTTGCAGCTTGCTCCATGGGCTGCATCCCACCCAGCTCCCACAGCCACAGGAGGCCCTGTTCTATGAACCTGAACACACAGCTGCTTTCCAATCCATGTTTTTCAATAACTTGGATCTTAGATTCAAACTACCTAATTCTGACAATTTTTGTGACAAGGGAAATGACTTGACGGAAATAAAATACTTTTAATTTACATGACAACCCTGATCTGACCTGAAATTGTCAGGAAACACAAGAATAGTGACAACTAGTTTGGTTTTACCTAAGGTAAGGATTAGAGATTCTATTACTGAACATTCCATTGCACTATTAGTAATACTAAATATAATGAAATTATTAGAACCTCACATCCTAGTCTCAGCTATTTCACGTTGGCTTAGTCAAATCTGGGTCATAGTAACAGGCCTTTTGCCAAATTTATTATTAATTGATAATTTCCACTAATACAACACAGGTCATATCCCCCCACAAAAAGATGCTAGCAATGAACCCCCTTTACTAGCACTATATAATTCACTCCACACATCTTGAGGAACGGTGATACTTTTTATGCTGTTCATGGGTGGAGAAGGGACCAAAAAATGAAGATTTGATGCCTTTATAAAGGAATATGAACAACTCTCTTCAAGTGGCAATGATTAACATTACTTAGAGCCAAAAGTGGAAACTCTAAGTACTATAGAATCATCAAGGTTGGAAGAGAACTTTAAGTTCATCAAGTCCAAATGTCAACCTGGCACTACCACAGTAGCCTCTATACCTCTGAACAACATCACCCAGTGCCAGATCCAGACACCTCTTAAACACCTCTAGGAATGGTGACTCCACCACCTCCCTGGGCAAACTATTCCAATGCTTGACCATCCTAACAGTGAAAAAAAGTTTTTGAATATCTAATCTGAACCTCCCTGTCTCATCTTAAGGCCATATAACAGCTAACCTATGATTTAATTAAATATATATGCTATTTTATCACAAGACTCACAGTGATTTAAGAATAACTGTGATAGAAAGACTAGATGCCATGTTCACCACTGCAAAAACTGGGCATATTTACTTTTACTTTACAGCCTTTACCTCTTCATCCCCAATGCATTTTATGAAATTCCATATTGTACTTCCATCATTCATGATCTGGGTGAGAACTTTTCTGATAATTATATAGCTGAAGGGTTGCTTGTCCCAGCAATTACATGAATTCATGGTTGTAAGAACAGAATGGACTTGTGACCCACTTTTTAGTCTCTGATATAAACCAGGCACCATGATTTTCCTAAGTGCATTTCTGCATAGTTGTATATTTGTGATACTTTTCAGAAACACAGCCAGAAACACTGATTTTAAAACTTCCAGTTGTGAGAAATTTCACTGCAGTTATTCTAGTGGTTTTCTTTAACTTAAAAAATTAAATTAATTATTTCTATTTTGGATTTAACTCAAATTTATTTATACTGCTCCCCTATATTCCCACTGAAATTCTGATGTATATTTCTGGACTGTATAGTCCTTCAACCATGGCATCATAGTGGGAGATAATATTTTTTGATAATGTGACTTTCCGATTCCTTTTCTTTAGGAAACACTGTTTACCACAATTATGCATTTAGGAAGCAAGGAAGAATTCAGACATAATGATACCTCTAGACATCCTGTAGTCATAAGTTAAATCTTTATCAATATCTGCCTTGGTAATTTCATAGGATTCTAGGATTTTAATGAAATGTTCTCCTGTAGCACCAAGAAACATGTATTACAAGACTACATTATATCAAGCCTGATATTTCTATTTGGAAAGATACAGTCTCATACAGAAAAATCTAATTAGTTTAGCCATATGCATTTTTTGTAAATTTCTATTGAATAACATAATTGAAATTACTTTTAGTTCTTGCATTACTTGATGTGAAATGCTTTGTATTGATAGGCAGTAATTCAGAATAGAAGCACAAAGCCAGGTTTCCCAGATCCCAATGCCATTGGGACCATTCTGTGGTAATTCTAAAATCAAGTCATTCTAAGAATGAATGTCCTTCAATTTTTCCTTTATTGTGGATGTTTTTGAGAGGTTATTGCAGTTTATTTTAAACACGAATACTCCTGTTCAGAGAACTGAAATTGAAAGTTCTTTCTGTTTGGGAAAAAACTTGTTTGGGCAATATTTCTCTTGCTTCCTCCTGCAACAGGCTGCCTGTTTCTTATTTCACATACACAATGAGGAAATCATTAATAAAACCACTCTGGGATATTTTAAAGCAATTTGTTATAGGATTTAAGTCTTAAGTCTCTTTTTCCAACCTTTTATAACATAACAATTACAATGTGACTTTTAGGTGAATTACATACCACTTATAGTTTCATAGGACTTTAGCTATTCTGTGTTTTATGAAAAACCTTAGAAGTGTTTCAGTGTGCTACTTCTAATCCCTTTATCAGTTTTTCATTTGTTTGGGGGTTTTTGTGAGTTTTGCCTCTAAACATACAATTATTTTACATAAAGGTTTATAATCTTCTCTTAGGAATCCAACTTAAAAGGTATCTCAGTAGTTCCATGTAACCCCTAATTCATTTTTTGGCCTCATACCTCACACCTCTGCCAGAGAAAGGAAGGGCATAATTATTAGGCAATACTGTGCTTGTGTTGGATTCTGATTTCCACATGGAAACACCAGCATCTAGAAACATCCTGGGGCTTTGGATGTATGGAAAACCTGCAGATTTGCATCCAGTCTGAGGATCAAGTGAGAACTAGTTTCTATCACATCAGAAAAGTCTATCACAAGCTTTTCTTCCAATGGAAATGAAAAGTGAGAGATGAGAATGCAGCATTTGGTCATATATTTGTCATTCTTATCTAATGCCTTTTTCGGAAGATGTCCACTTTGTTTACAAGTCAGGTGCATTGCTCTATCATTGGACAAGTACCTTTGGTCCAGCATCTCCCACGCCTTTTGGGCCTGCTGGTCCTTCAGGGCCTGCTGGTCCTGGAGGTCCCTGGTACAGTAGAGGAATAAAGCTTGTCAGTAGTTGTCCTAAGGTACTTGTGTTCTTCAACAAAGAAGAGAATTTCTTCACATTTCTGATATATACTGAGCAACAGCCATCCTCAGTCCCAGGTGGAAACCTAAAAAGACTCAGATTGGTGGAAAAAAGTACAACTCTTGACTTAAGAACACTGCTCTCAGCTCAGAGAAAACAGTGAGAAAGCAGACATTGCTCCATGATTCATATGCTGCAAGCATTAGACAGCTGAAATACCAGAGCTAACCCATATAAATTTGGGGGTTAGGTAACCCTAGCATACTTGTGTGTACTTGTGTTTGGTAATCTATTTCCTGAACTCTCCCCTCAATTCAGCTGCCTTTCACACTGTTGGAGGCACTCGCAGGCTCCCTTCCAGCATTCATAGGGCAGATGGCTTTGACCCATCCTGTTACCTTCTTAGCCACATAAATCTTGTCCGTGCCTGACAGTGGTTTATTAAGTTGGTCTTTCCAGCTCATGGGGCATGGAATGGCAGGGGAAAGATGTTGCCATGTGACAGCACGACAGAACCTTTGCACATTACATGATGTGAAATGTGTCACGCACGTGGCATTACACCAGGAATTCTGAGTGAATGCCTTGTGAACTAACTCTGATCCCAAAGGATCTTCTCAGCATCAGTTTGAATGATAGGAAATTGGAGCTGAGTAGGAATTTGGAAGCACTCCGGTCCCACCTCAATGCATTTGGGAGTGCTTGCAGGGTTGTAGTTTGGAATAAAGCTGGATTAGACACATAAAGAAAATAGTGCTAGTGGAAGTTTGACATGTGGTGGTTGAAGGATGGCAACAGTATTTCCACTTTCTAGCGGAAAAGAGAGAGGCTGGTCAGACATGTCTGTGTGGCTTTAGGTGACTGAAATTCAGGACAATATGTCCTTGCAATGGCATGTGCCAGCTGGAACACTCAGGCATTAATTCCCTCTGAAGGCAACCATCAGAAAAGCAAGAGGTGGAAAATCTTCAAGTAAGAGGATTTAATGGCCCAGTATGGAAAACCACTGAAAATCCAAGGAATTGAAACTGCAAAATTTGGTCAAGCAGATGGTATTAGAAATCTTGACCAAAGAAGAGTAAAGAAAAGGGAGGTAGGAAAAATAATTCAAAGCAGTGATTATATTTATATGAGCAGCCATAAAGATTTTAATGGAATTACATGGTATCCTTTTCAGGACAATGAAATGAGAACCATTTATATCCAGTTCCAACTACTTGTACAACTGGTGCTGTATCTATGACAGGAAAGGGCTTCAAAAAATCCATTAAATATTTAAATTAGCTAGATGATTAACTGCACTTAGTTAAGTAACTAAAGCTAAGCCACTAAATATTGATAGTAATTTTTGGTTAGTTTTGTTTTCTGTTGAACACAAAGTACAGAATTAAAATTGTACTTACAGCTTCACCTTTGTTGCCTTTGTCACCTTTTGCTCCATGGGGTCCCGGTGGTCCAGCTGGTCCTTGCTCCCCCTAAACACAAAATAGGAAGTCAGAAATCATGCTACTACCTGGACTATCACAGTGTAAAAAATATTAACAAATATGTAAGGAAGCTATTTAATATCTTTTTGGAAACACAGAATAGCAGTTACCAGCTCTTGTGATTTGTTCACGAAGTTCATTAATTTTTGTGCTTTTTTTATTGTGGTTTCAATTGAATTAATTAAGATTCTAGAACAATAAGAATTCTTACTAGGAGATTGTTAATTTCTAGATTTGTAGTTGCAGAGAGAAATCTTCAGAACATTGACTTTATATTCAGCCCATACAAAGTTAAATTTATTTTCAAAACCAAACTTTTATGAATTTGGGGGTAAGTTTGAGCAACGAGAACTGAATTCATAATACTGAAACATAATATGCCAGCCTTAAGTTATACGTTGCACATTTCTGTGCTTCCAGGTAATCACGTTGGTTCTCTCATACCAAAACTTCATTCTACTAGGGAAAGTAGGAAAAGAAAGAAATACAGCCAGTTATAAGAAAAAGAGCAGCCTAAAATGCTGTCTTATCAAGAGACAATCACTCCTTCTGTTGACCCTTCCACTGATTCCTGCTAAAGATTCGTACATCTGCAAAACCTCAATGCTTTCTTTCATGGCCAGATGAGAAGCAAACAGCAAACTTTTCCTCCTTCCTCATTCCAGTGATAGTTTTCCCGACATTTTATGAGAAAGTTAACTGAGCTTGCAATAGACTGTTCACAGAAAGCAAACATATTGCTTTGAGGCATCTCTCAGGGTACGTTGGGTTGGTTGTACTGTAGATGCGCACATGACAGCACTGGCAATTGGAAATCCTCATTGATTCAGGTAGGTCGCAGATCCACCTCCCTCCCAAGCACGGCATGGATACTGTGGCTGTACAGAGACAACGGCATGCCCTTCACTCAGTCCCACAGAACAAAGAAATGCTTATACACTCTACAAAAGAGTGTTGTAGAGTGCTGCCAACAACTCCCAGAGTGTCGTTAATGTACATAAGTATAACATATCCTCAAGAATAATTACATACAAATATACAAATATTTTCCTCTCTACTTCAGGAAAAGGAAATAACAAGAAAAATGAAACTACAAGGGACAGAAAACTGCTGTTTTATTGTGCATTGTGCCTGGAAATTTCTACAATAATATAATACTTCAAGAAACCAAGAAGAGAGTCCAGTTAGCAGCTCGGACCTCAGCAGCTGGTCTGTCTGAGTACAATGTCCATGTCTGGAAAACAAATCATCTTGTACTATAGTTGGATATACAACAAAAACAGACTTTGGGTCAAAATCTGCTGTCCCATGAATGTCTCTGCCGTAGACACAAGTAATCTATTCTTATTAACCAATTTAGTCCTATCAGAAAAATGCAAGAGATGCTTTGGGTCTCCTAAAGATATACATCATAGGTTTAGGCTAGCAGGTAGGTAAATGAAGAAAGACAAGGCATACTCAATGTCCTGGTTAAGATGAAACCCTGAAATTACTTTAGATGAAATGTGGATAGGGATGCAAGTATGCCTTATGCCTAAGCAACTTCTATACAGTAAGTCATTCCTGTATGAATCACATCTACTCTTGAATCCAATGGGACAGTTTCACTGAGAGACTTTAAACAGACTCTGACCACCAGATTCAAACTCTGTAAGCTCTGGAAGATGTCTCTTCATGTCTCTTAATTTTCAAATGATGGAATTCTCATCCACCTCTGTAAAAATGTAAACAATGAGCATACTTCTCGATCATAAATAGCTTTATAATGGACAGTCAATTTCACCTCTTCCTGATTCTTAATACCCATAGTTCTTAAACTGTGGATGAAAGGAGAAATGTTTTAGAAATGTTTAATAACATTCTTATTTAACAAGAAAGGAAAACATGGGTTATGGGTTCATATCTGTTTTTACTTCTAATCTCAGTATAGTAAAAGACAGCCAAACAGATGTTTTCATTTAATCTTAGCAGGCCGCTGTAAATACATGTAAACACAGTCTCTTCTGTGAGAATTGGGATTTTGTCAAGTATCTGGGTTTGCTATTAGTAGCATAGCTATAAATGCTATAAATCCACTCAGGTCAAATCTACAGCCAAATCTTATATAAGAAACAGTTCTCTAGTCCAGATTTTTTTGTTGGGGCTTTTTTAACAGTCACACAAGAGACGGCCTAGGAGCAATTCTGTGATTACTGCTTCCCACAGTTTTGTGGTGTCTGGAAGAGAAAATCACAGTGATTCCACTCTAAGTCAGTGCACCGGTAAGAAGGCAAATGCCCCTGATGCCACAGATAGTCTGCTGAATGAATTAATCTGCTTTTCCAGCCTTTCCAGGGCAGGTTCTAAAGTAGTTTTCCAAAGCAGTAATATAAAGATAGTTGCTTCTACACTCTTTCAAAACAAAAAAATGTATATAAACATAAATCTTGCATCCATGGTCATTATAAAGAAAATAAAACAGCTGTCATAATCAAAACCTAATTGATTAAGAATATGACTGGGCAATTAAGTAATGTTCATCACTTCTTTTTATAAGAAAAATAGAGTGAAGTCATATTCTAGATTGCAGACAAAGGAAATTTAGAGTTTTCGAAAATCAGAAGTAAAAGATACTGAACGTGTGTGGTTCAATGTGCTATTCAGCATCCTCTGGTAGATGTACTGGTAGAACTGTGTCAAGCCAGGAGTAAAACATTATTGGTATTCTTAAAATGTTATCACGCAAAAGCTACTGCATTAAGTGGCTATATTTTGAGCTACACTGTGTTAGGCAGACAAACTAATTCATTTCTGAATTTGGGTCTATTGTCTATATTTCCACAAAGTGAAGCGATGGAATTGAGTGGAATATTTTATGTGCAGTCATGGTAAAGTGGAAAGAAAAAAAAAGAGATGTTTCCAAAAAAGGTTCTCAATTTCAGTCTGGAAAGGAGATCACAAGGATGGTACCTTTCCCTGAAATACTCCCTTATCAGAAGTGGCAGAAGTCCTAAAGAAAGTTGCAACCCAGATCACAAGTGACAGAAGTACAAGATGATATAAAGTGTGCCAGAGGGGAAGAGGTGAAAGCTGCAAAGAAAATGTATTCAGTTTTTGCAGTAGTGGACATGGGATCAGTTCTAAGGACTGGGCTTTCCAGTTTGCTCTTAGAAAATGCGGAAAGGTGAGTGCCACGTTTTCTAATGCTGCCTTATTATTCTGATTAGTTAAATGAAAGGCAATTCCAAAGAGTCAAGGAAAAACCTTACTAAAAGGTTTCAGTAATTTGGTGATAAAATACCCGCCAAATTCCATGTTGATAACTGTAATGCATTATGCAAGGAGAAAAAGCAGTCATAACTTCATGTACCTAACAATCATCCTGAACTACTATTGCCACTTAAGAAACAGAACAGAGAGAACCATTCCTTGAAAAGTTCAATTCACTGTTCAACGGTGATAAAATCTCATAAATTTCATTCTTTTTAAGTTAATCTATATTCTTATCCTCTAAGTTACTTCCCACTGGCAAGAGGATGGTCCTTGGTCTTACCTTATTCTTCAAACAGCCTAATGTCAACTCATGTGTACTACAGAAGAGAATTTTTCATTGTCTCACTTCTGTAAAGTCTGCAATGTCTTTGTTACCACTGACTCCTCAGTTTCATCTCTGGTCTTTCACTTGCATGTTGATTCTGTCATTTAACCTCTAAAGGCTAGAAAAGTAGCACAGCAAGCCTGCTACAGACTACTGTACTTCATTCCTGGTGTTGATGTTAAAATTTTAAAGGACATAACCAAGTAAATCGTATTCTGTAACCTATATACAAATAAGAAATTTCAAAAGACCTATTTTTAAAATTCTTTATTTTGGATCTTACTTATGTTTCTGAATGTGCGAGCTTGGTAATACTGAAATGCCACTGTTAAGGTAACTAATACTTCTCCGTTTACACTCAATAAAGAGCATATTGCCCATGTAGAGTTACAAAAGACCACATGAGATAATGAGAGGTGGAGATGAATTTGAAGAACTGCCTTCCTAATGAAGACTTCCAATGGGAAGTTTGCAGGGTGAGGTACACTGGACTAGTTATTTATACTATTTAGTGTTTCTTCTTTGTAAAGATAATGAGTTTATTTTAAAAATAGACATAACCTGGAATGATGGAAAAGTTGAAGAACTGGTGAGTTCCTTTCCTGAAAAGGTTCAAGGGGTGTCTATATTTTCACAGGAGTTTTGCATATGTCTCATGCTTACTTTCCATCTTTTGTCTAAAACCTCCTACCGTTGGTCCCATTATTGAATGTCCAGGATTTCCATCCTCTCCCGGTGGTCCCTTGTCTCCTCGATCTCCCTACCCAAAAAGAAACAAATTCAAAATTATATTAACTATATTCAGTTTAAACTTCCAAAGTTTTACAGAAAAGAACAAGTATTTGGCTCTTTCTGACAGTGACAATTTTTTGAGCTAGGTAACATGAAATCAGTATTTCTAGAGGAAGCTTTTACAGTCTTGATTCTGACCTCACTTACACTTCTGCTTCTCTCCAGCTGTGCAAAAGAGTTTGTTCTGCCCTGACAAATAACTTGATGGCGCTTTAGTTTTCAGATGAAGGTTGAATATCATAATTCACTTTGAGAGGCCAGATGCACCTGTGGCTCCTGCCTGCTTTTGCCCACAGGCAGGCTGCGTAACCTTGTTTCTGCCAGAGCACACAGAGAACAGCAAGGAAATTCAAAGTCAAGTGCTGACACAGAGTATGTTTAGAAAGCCTACAGATGCAATGGCACAGCACTTCAAAATTGCAAGTTCCATAGTCGGAAGTCTCAGGGAGGAACTTGAGCTTTCCACAAATATTACACAGCACAACTTTTTGCTAATAGCTCTGTCAGTGCCTTTCCTGGAAAGCAATCAGACTTAGAACTCATGTTCCTTATGTTAACCCTTCATGGAGCAAAATTTGGCTCCTTCTAGTGTCTAAACTTTGGCAACAGATGTTTCACTTTACATTAAGGAACTCACAAAGAAAATCTAAATTTTCAATGAAACATTTGCAATTTCTCAGTGAGAAGGACATGCTGTATTTCAGGAAACATTCACTAAGGAATGCAATTAAATGTTCTATCAAAACCCCTGAGCAGCTGTAACCGTGACAAAGAAATATTAGAAAAAACAGCTTTCTAATTTACTGTCCCCATATTAGTAACAGCATAATGATTGTTAAGGGAAATAAAACTGCAGTCCCCAAACGTGGGTGTAACTTAAAACAAATAAACTCCCAATGGACACAACCATGGCTGCCCAGGAATTAAGACCTCTAGCAATCATCCATCACCATCTCAGATAATTAGAGATGTCCCAAAAAGACCTCAGACTATAACTCCCAGCTCTGAGAAACATTCTCTGCATTAGAAATTTATAATGTCTGTCTTTTCAACTGCAGACACCAGGATGCCTTAGGACCAAAATTAGTAGCTACCACTGTACTTTCCACAGCCGAGAGAGAAAACAGACCTGTGCAGCCTGTTACATTATTGATCAACTCTCCAAAACATAGTAGATATTTGTATTAAATGAAGAAGTTATGATGGAGCTGAAGAGACAAAGTTTTGTATAATTTTTAAAAATCAACTTGCATTTTATAATTATCCCGAATACTTGGTTTTTTTCATCAGCTAGTGCCCATATAAGCCCTGCTCTAAAATTTAGTAAAGAATTTCAAAAGACTCCTACAGACTTCATTGGATTTTGGATAATGGCCCATCTACTATGAAAGTTGTATGAACTGTACTGAACAGAATAAAATCATAGTGAAAAAGGCAAGGAAGTCTATGAAGTTGTTATTTTTCAGCATGAATTTATCAAGAACAATCTTTACTCCCTCACTTGTCTATTCAAAAATGTCACAGTAACTAGAAAAATGTGAAGGAGACTGATTTAATGAAACATATCTTCATATAAGTTGTGCCTTACCGCATGTCCACCTGTATTCTCCTCACATAAAGTTTGTCACATTATTATGGTTTGAAACCAATATAAGAGATATGAGCACCTCACAATCTTCTTTTTTTCTTCTATGTGGTTACATTTTTACTCCAGGTATACCCTGAGCATTTTGCATTTTCATCTTTCTTTCTCCTCCATGCACAAGCAAGTCCAAAACACATCATATCCCTCTGTGATGTCCTATTGCCAGATAGATGAGTGTATTGTATGTGTAAAACCCCCCTGTACTTGGGGATTAAGGGGGGGGAACATATATTTTTAAGGAGGAAGAAAAATGGGGATGAAATTGCTTCAGAATGATATGATGTACATTAGTGATTCCCTCACTCTAAAAACTAACTCCAGAGGTAAAAGGTGTCAATTGAAGTTGAAGTTACCTGACATATTATAACAAGAATAATTTGAGTAACAGGAGTACTTCAGTATTTAAATAGCAGTGAATTTTCAAATATTTTTAAAATCTTCAAAGTTAGCTTTATTTTTGCTGAATCCACCTATTTTACTCAGCAGGACAAGTCTCACTTATTTCAGGTACATTTTTCCCATAGAGAAAATGAGATGGATGTAGCCCTAGCTATCTTATAGATGACATTTCATTTCAAGTAGTACCTACAGGCCAGCTGTTCACTTGGAAGTGACATACAAACACTCATCTCCAAAAAAAATCAGTGTATAACACCCTAGAACTATTCATAATCATATTATTGCAGGGGTTTAATGCCATATTTTAAGAAGCAAAAAGCATAACAAATCTGGAAAAAAAACCAACTTCAAACAGATTAATTTCACAGGAGGGACCAAACTTCAATAGAAATCTAATAAGGATTTTTTTTCTTTAGACAAATGGCTTCAGGAGGAAATAACTAGGTACCAAGTTCAGCATGCTATTAAAAGGCCTGGCCTTCAACACTGTCTGTTAATTTTTAATACTTTTTAGTTCACATTTCTGAAATTCAGTATTTTTGTTCCCACAACAAAGAATTTTAAGTTCATTAAATCAGATTATTTTAATTTTGACAGAAATGTACACTAGAAATTTCCAATTTCTGGTCTCTAGGAAACACGTATCAGATAGCCACCTTTGGTCCAGGAGGTCCCCGAACAGATGATCCAGCTACACCAGGAGGTCCTTTCTCTCCGAGATCACCCTGTTACAAAATGGTATAATGTAGACTTAAACAACAAATAGTTTGACTATCTGAACTAAAAATATCTTCAATATAGATCTACCTGCAAAACAGGCAATATTGTGAAAAATACTTAAATCAACACATTGTTCTTATGAAAGCTGGTCTGAGTTTCATGTTTTAAATAACTATTGGTTGAACTGTATTCGACATTTTTGTCTTTAATTAACTTTCTGTGTCCAGCTTACAAATCCAATGGAATAACAAGAACACTTGTATTGTTCCAATTTCCTCATCATTCAGAGCAACACTTACAAAATATTATAACAGAAAGTTAATGATTCAAAATCTGCAAAATATGCATGGTTATAATCACCTGGACAACTTTAATTTAACTTACCAGTGCTCATACGTAATTATAAGGTATGTGGTTGTATGTTTACCTATTCTTTTTCTCCTTGAAACTTTTGTGTCATTTAGGACAGATGATGTAAATATTTCTGCTTTTCCTTTGTTCTGTTAAGTCTCTAAGCATTAGATGCTTGAGAAATTTTTATATTGCATAAACTCCATAGATTTTTTAATAAAATACAAACAGAAGGGAAGAACAATCTTACTTTTGGTCCAGCTAGGCCTTTTGGTCCTGTAAGACCAACCTCTCCTTTGGATCCTTTTTCTCCTGGGTCACCCTGAAGAAAACAAACTTTTTTTTCAATCACAGCAAAGATTCATTCACAGCTGCAGATACAAATAGCCAAAAACACAACAATAACAACACCCATAATTCGAAAGATGTTTAGATGCTCCACTCCAACTGAAATCCTGCTCATTTCTAGAATGCGCCCCAAGTGTCCTAAGTTATACAAAATGAGAGATAAAAGTTGTCTATCTACTAATACATCTTTCCAGGCTTTTAATTTCTTATTTAGATATCTAACTATTCTCCTAATTTCTCTTAGCTTCTATCTCTGTATCAACATACTGAGCTAATTTTTCATCTCTGAACTTTAATGAAAATTTTGTACTGAATTTTTAGGAAATCTCTACTGCCCTATTAACTTTAGGCTCTATGTTTAGAGTCTGATTTTGCTGCACTCGTTCAGGCTACAGAACACATTGCTCTCTCTCTTAAATCCTTTAAAAACATCAGTTAAAATAGAGTTGCTACTTAAGATATAATGAATGGAAAAGTAGGTCAGAATACAAACTCATATAAAAGTCTGTAGTATTTCCCCAGCGTGCATGTCAAGTCATACCTTTTGACCTACATCTCCTTTGCCTGGGGGTCCTCCTGGGCCTATTGGACCTTGATCTCCCTTTTCTCCCTAAAAGAGATTAAATGCTTAATTACATTTCACATAGCTAATTTTACTGATAGACTTACAAGAAACAATGCTTGCATAAACACTTCCCTCAAAAATGTCAGCAAATATCTGGTTAATTCTTTTCCTACAAAAAGTAAAGTATTCTGTCTCTTAAAGCGCTTGCAATCTCCTACATTCATATTCTTATTTTCAAAGACATTTGTAATAGTGCCATTTGCAACTGTGTCAATTTTTTGTAGGAAGGATTCCATGCACATACTTATAAGAGGAAGAGAAATGCTTGCAAAGTTATCAGAAAATGTCTTGATGAACCAATTCTGAGAAGTAATTTTAGACAAGCCTGGAGCCAATGGCCAATCCAGGCTGAAAATATTTGCCAGGAACATTACATCGAATAACTAACAAATAGCCCACAAAAAACAATCTGTTAAGGAACATTACCTAGAAAATATTTATGTATAATACAAGTCAGATTAGTATATCAGGATACCTGTAGGTAATTCAGAGAGTGAAAGGTAGATTAAAATGAGGTTAAAATCCATTTCTGATTTGAACTGTTGATGAAAGTGATATTACAGAGCCTGTTGTTGATAGGCATCAGTCTGGATCCCACTTTGGTGAGACATTTTCACACCTGCAAATAACTGCTGTAATATCACCACGCTACTCAGTGCAGGCATCCAGCTGCTCTTTGCACTGCCCTGAATACCCAGGGTAGCTGCTCAGTACCACTACTTTTACCTTCAGTCGGTTACAACAGGGAAGGTGACAGCACAGAATTAATCATCAGAATAAAGGCAATATGCAAGAGAAAAAACCAAAAACCCATCATGGCCATCTGTGACTTTAACCCAACGCTGACACCTAATTCTCACTTTTTGAGCAGTGGATGATACAAATTTTAAAATATAATTAAGTAGCAACAGAAATGCTACATATTTTCTCACAGTAGAAGGCCTACTGCTTCAGGCTGTAGCTTGTCCAACTGGTATTTGCACTTTAAGGTGACAAAAATCTGAGGCTGCATTCTTAATAGATATTTATTACAGCTATTCAGGTATTTTCTGATTTAAAGCCTGCAGTCAAGTTGTTGATTTTCTCACTCCAAATTATGCTTAGTTTATAAATTCTGCCTGTCAGCCAGCTGCTACCCTCATGTAAGAGCTGCACAGTAGCGATCTGGAGGCATCTGGATTCTCAGGAGCAGTTAAAAATCATACAAAGCACTGACTTTTGCTTACTCAGTAGCTTATTCATTTTGGAAAGAGTACAATTAGAAGCTTTCATTTAATTTGCTCTAAATTTACTATTTTGGGCACTCTGCTTTGCACCCCTTTAAATTACTGTCCGCCATTTTGAACTAATGCTTCTGTTTCCAAATGTGGCGGAGTTTCTCCTACATCCTCAGAGTTTCCCCGGGGTTCAGCCCTGGGGTTCAGCTGTTTGTGCCGGTTCCTGTGCCACAGCTGACAGGTTTCAGCCACAGCTCACCACCCTGAGAGATGCCCTAAGTCACACTGATGGAGCATCACTTCTTGGTGTCAGGAAAAACCTGAACAGGCCATCAGGAACAGGCTAAAGACATGAGCTATCCGCTCTCCAAGAAGAATGTGAAATTTAACAGTAGTCAGTTGCCCACAAAAGGCAGGGCTGCTTACCTGCAACTCAGTTGGTCATTCAGGTGGTAACCACTGTCAGTAGACTTTGTTGGAAACACCTCACCCACTCCCTTGCTCCTAGCAAAAGTACTGGCATATGCTTTCCTCGAGGATGAGCTCCTGACCACTGCAAACCTGCAAATAATCTGTTCTTCCTTCATCACCATTTTTGTACACCTTTTACATGTAGTAAAATATATTTCCTTACCTTTTTCCCTATCAAGCCCTTCTCTCCCATCACCCCCTTCTCTCCTGGGGGTCCTGGTAGACCTGTATCTCCCTTAAAGAAGAAAAAATCATTATGTCTGCATACTTCAGTAAGTTCTTCACTTTGTAAAATAGATCTAACCTTTTGTGCAAGTATTAATTAAAGATAAACAGTATTTTTGCTCAAATAAAGGTTGTTTTTTCCAGTAAGCTAAATGTTCTATAGAGACAGTAATTTTTAATACCCATAAAAAAAGTATTTGAAATTTCTCTCCAAGTTCCCCACCTACTTCTTAAATCTTGGACTTCTATTAAATAAATTTATATTTATTCAGTGAATAAAACCATGATTGATTGCTGTTTGTTATTCTGTGCACAAGAACAATATTATATGAATGCAATTTACTCGCTAAGTCTAAAATCTGAGACCTAAAGAATGGTTAGCCAAAACTGCCTAGATGGTGTTATTGACCAGACACCAACCCCTCACCATTTGTACAAACTGACCAAGGCATTACTTTTAACATTTACCAGAAAGAGTTGAAAGAATTCATAAGAAGCAGTCCTGCCACATACTTCTTTCATGATCCAAGAAAAAAAATCATTAAAAACAAGATGTCTGTGCCACCTTACCTGATTTTGGAAGCCCTACTTAAGTCATCAAAGACATGGTTTACAGTCTTCAAAATGGCATCTGAAGTCAAAGCTTTAAGTGTTTAACATCTCTTCCAACACATAGGCAGTACAACGACCACTCTGTCACACAGACTGGCTTTTTTTTTCAAATCATTGCAGAGCGACAGAGTTAGCAACCTTTCTAACAGGCCCTGGAAAGACCTCACTGGTTTAGAAAAGATTCAGGGAAAACTTTGTTCCAGTTATGGTTGTGGCAATGCTTTTACGACAGTCACTGAAATTCCTTCTTATTTTGACCACAGTTAATTTATACCAAAAAATCTTCTACTTGGTTTATGAACAATTAGCGGAAGAATTAAAAGACCATGCGAAGAACAGTTAAAAACAAAAGCAGGCTCACTTTACGTCCTGATGAGTTAGTTCCTGGAAGTCCTGCTTCTCCTTTTTGTCCAGGTTCACCTGGCTCACCCTAGCAACAAAAAGTCTTTAGTTTAATAGAGGAACACAATTTAGCATCATTCACTACTTGCAGTACTATTTAATTAGCTGCTTACACATAGAGGTGGATGATGATATTCTACAGTTCTATGATCCTAAATGGTCAAGTTTTCAGACAAGCAGTTTTCAACTGGAAAATTCTGTTCTTTAAAACCCCCTGTAACTTGTAGGACTGCATCTATTTTATTTAACCCTGCAGTGGGCAGAAAGTCTAAGTGAATCACTCCAACTTTCTTCCTTACTCTTTAATGCATTTTATTTTTTACTTTACAGGACTATATCAAAAAACTCTTTGGTCCCTGAATGAATAGTGAGTCCAAAGAAAGAAAATCAGAAGTCCTGTGTAAGAGAAAGTTTTAGCTTCATAATTCTTTCTTCCTGTAATTCTAAAACAGTTAAAGAGGTATGAATTCCATTTTTCAATTTTGCTTTATCACCTTAAGAGAACTGGCCTACCACATAACATGTTTCACAGGTACCTATTTTTCTCTACATTAATATTAAATATTGCTGCTATAACTGCTGCTTACATGCCAAAGTTATACTCAGAAGAAAATTACTGGTTTTCTCCCTGCTTTTGCTGTAGTAACTAGCATCTTCCTTTCATAAATCAAGGTGATTACTAAGCACACTTCTGATTTACAGTTCATCAGTTCATTCCACTTGTTCTCGTTATATTTCAGCAATTCCCCTTTCCTCCTCTGACAGCGCTCACCTGACACTGCACCACTAGAAGCCTGGGCTTTGACGGCAGTAATTGTTTTCCTCACTCTTGTGTTCTCTTCCTACCTTCCCTCCTTCTGCGGTGCAGGGTCAGCTAAACACACTTCAGCTCTTTTTCCTGTCCTAGTCTTTCTATCTTTGGTTTTGGCTCTTTCTCACAACGACCACTGAAGGCTGAAGGCCAGGCGGAATGTGTGGTGGGATTAGCCTGAAGTCTCAAAACTATCACTGAACTAAAGCTAAACTGTTTGGTAAAATGACTTACTTGAACAAAGCATATATGTGGCACCAAACTCATTGGACACAGAGATGTCTGAAAGATTCTCTGTTTATAAATATGTGTTCATTTAGAACCAGAAGTTCACATTCACAGAGGTTAAGGGCTGATCCCAAGCAGGTGGAAGCCATAGGCTCCATTTGGGGAAGATCTTTATAACATGGATGGCTTTCTCTCTAAGATTCAAAAGGAATTATTATCTTCAATGAAGTTACATTTTCATCTTATTTAACACACTTCTGAAAAGCCTGGCAAAGACACTTACTGTTCTGTGACAGTGCTGCTTTTAAAAAACAATGTCTGAACCGTTACCTTTGGTCCTGGCTGACCAGAACCTCGAGAGCCTTTTGCCCCAGGGTTTCCTTGTGGACCCTGTATACCCTACAAAGCAAAATAAATGAGTTAGTGCATTACACTCTTCCACATCTGAAAATCACCACATGTCCATCTTTCTGTTAATAATGATTTTATCTTCAAAAGAAATCAATTAGCTTTCCTGTCCTTAGGCTTAGTTCTGAGATCTTTATTTTATTTTTTCTTTGTCACTAGCCTGTGGATTTCACTGATGCATCAAGTGTAATGACAATTACCCTTTAGGGAAAAAAACAAATGGGAAATCTCTTGGTATCTGCACCTAAGTCTTGACTCCATGGGATACTATGATGGAAGCATGAAACCTTCTTTCCAAAATGAACAGAACCAAGAAGATCTTTTGGGATGTTTCAGTTTTTCTTCATCCAACTTCCAAAGGGTGTGTTCAAGTTTCAAAGGGCTTGACATTTAGAAGTGGTGGGTTCTTAACCTTGTGATACTCTTATGTATAATATATCACCATCAAAGCCATGCCATCTGATTTATCTCCTATGCAAACGATTATGTAGATTAGACCAAATTTACATTTGCTTAATTCTAAGACCATTCAGATCAGTTGAAAGCAGTTGTATTTACAAGCTTTGCTTAAAAACTAGTTCGCTACTTTTAAAAATGAAAAATCACTGTGAAATTTTTTATGTCTTTACAAAATTACAGCTCTGATAAAATATAAACCAAAAACTGTATGCAAATGCTCATATATGTCCAAAATGTAGACTTACCTGGCTTCCTGGATTGCCTGTTCCTGGTGGTCCTGGTGGGCCCTGTGGTCCTACTTCACCTTGTTCACCCTATAAAAAAAGTATTCCCAAGAACTAAATTGCAATAGTCCACGCTATCTGATTAACACATTTAAACCAAACACAGAGCAGCAGTCCTCAAGCTGCATTATATTGAAGTCTGCTGCTATTTGAATTAAATGTGTTTGGAATACCTGGAAGTTTGCCTATGACAACTGATGTAATAAAAATAATACCCCTTCTTCCCTACAAACTCTATGTCATTTATAACATTAGATGATTACAACTGTAACTTTATTATTAGAAGGATCCATAGCTCATATTTACATACTGAAATTAATTTTAAAGATTTTCTTGTACAGAAATACACAGTTTCTTGCACAAAACTCAGAAGAAAAACTTGCAAGTGTAAATACATCAGCTGCAGATTATATCAAAAACCTAAAAATATCAGAGTGTTTCTTTGCTTGTTCCAGGTCCATTAGATTAGATGACTCAGGGATTTTTACATTTTAATATTCATTTAAAAATTAAAATATTTTAAATAGAATTTTTCTGAAATTATTTTAGGAAAAAAAAAGTACATTTCTCCTGTCATACTCCCAGCTGCATGGAATATAGTCCTCAGTTCTCTAAGTTAACATTAACAGGCACAGCTCCTTGTATTGATGAATGCAGCCCATGGAGCTGCACGGAACAGTGTAACAGAGCTCCTCAGATCCAGGTAAAACATACCTTTGCATTATTGTGATATTGCATAAAAAATTAATCCTAACTTAACCATAAATATAATTGATTATAGATACAATTAGAAAAATACTCTGTGCCTCACCTTGTCACCTTTGACTTGTTCACCTCTCCGTCCAGGAGGACCGGCTACACCTTCAGAGCCTTTTTCACCCTAGAAATATATGACAGTTTTTAAACTTATATTTGGGAACTTATAAAGAACACCGTCTTAGACAAACTGGTCATCACAATGTGGATAATGAGGAAAAAAGTATTCCTTTACAAACAAACTAGAAAAATAATCAATGAAATTACCAATATTGGAGAAAAGAAAATAAATTGGTAACAATTCATAACATACTTCATCTGCATTCATTGTGTTTTCGAACATAGAACTTCAAAAGGAGAAAATTACATACTAGGAAGAAGGAAGTCCCATTTTGAAAACGTGACAATATATTCACTAGTCGTAGAGATCAGGTCGGAACTGAGTGCAAGGACATGACTGATGCCTTTTCCATAAAAGGAAGAAAAATCTTTGCTTAATAGTTCAAGGGTCTAGAGAATCTCGAAGCCACTAAAACAGATGGATGTATTTTGATGGGAAACCCAGTTATGATTTATTTGTAAATCTTTGATTGTTTGTACTTATTTTTAAAAAAAGCAAAGTTGACATCTATTAACCTAGCAAACGCCCTAAATGAGAGAGCTGTCCACAGAGACTCATAAAACCCATCTTTCAGTTTCCAAAAATGGTAAGGCAAAATGAAAACAGTTGCTGAACATTTTCTTCCAATACATAATATAAATAGCTTAGTAGTTTTTTGGAAGACAATTTATCTCACTAACGCAATCAAAAGAAGTTATTAAACACATAAATAAGAGAATCATTAATTTACTACTGATAGAGGGACTGTACAATTTTTTTTGTAATTACCTGGATAGAGTTTCTGAAATCAGTGGGATATTCAGAGAGCACAGTTGATGCCAAAATGATTTTTGCTTTTTCTTTTATATACCTTTTACACAGTTCTATGTATCCACAAGTATTAGCACGCATACTTGTAATTCTTTAAGTCTGATAACTTAGCACAGTTCTAGTGTTTTGTAGGGCCAGGAGACCAAACACCCCAAAAGTCGTAAAGACCAGGAGACCAAACATTCTACTATTTTGGAGAACCAAGGTCCCCTTCTAGAACATATTCTGTAAACTAGAGATTAGCCCACCCAGGCAGGTGGGAGGATTCCATAGATGGGTAGAATATTGCCCCATCCACCCAAGCCCCATTATTGGGTACCCTTATTAGATATGCTGATGTGTAAGGTCTATGAATTGTGTACGTGATTTACGGTGGGGGGGCATTGCGACGCGTTCCACCTTGGCGAAGGGATGCATTGATAGGATCCTTTTAAAAATATCGAGGTAAACCCCCTACCCTTTAACCGTGTCTGCTTTTCACTTCCTAAGACCAGGAAAAGGCATCACAGTGATTCAGTAAACCAAGATCCATCATCCAGCATTTTATACCAATGGAATTATCAGTGGCCTTAAATAACTTAGACACTACTGCAAATTTGCTCCACAATGTTAAAGAAAGTGATTTCCATAAAACTACCTTTTGGCCTTGAATGTCCTCTCCTGGCTCACCTTTCTGACCTTGTAAACCAGCAGGGCCACGTGGTCCCTGAAAGAAAAGAAAAAATATATTCAAACTATACCAGCAATTCAAATTTTTATAGACTTTTTGTCTAATTTGCTAGTACAGGATTTTGCAACACTTATGACACTGATAAGTAAAAATGCTTCCATAACATCTGGCTGAGCCCAGGCAACTAAAATGAAGTGTAGCAACCATTAGTTGGGTCATTTAGAATAGAATAAGCCAATCCTGAATTGATGTGAATTATATAATTAATGTCTAAAGATAGTACACTTAAAACACAAATGAATCTGCACACTTATTTATAAAAAAATTAGTATTAAAGTGAAATGTGTTCCCTATAATTTCATATAATTTCATGATTTTAATAATAAAAATCACCAATTTGAACAATTTTTTATACGTTATGACAGGTTAAACATGCAACACTAGAGAATGTTAATTTTGATTTAAACAAGTACAGAAATAAGTATTTTTCTAACACTTTCTGTCCTCTTGCAAAATTCAGCTAACTTTCACTATTTAAAGCTAGTAAGCATGTTTTAAGGATGATCTTGATTAAACAAAAAGTTTCCACATATTTTTGTGAGAAAAATAGTCTTTCACAACCACAAAGTAACTTTCAAAAATACGAATAGAATTAATCTAACATCCATCTACATTTGTGGCTTCATATACACAAGAAAACCACACATTTTATACATTTCAGGAAGAAAAAGCAGACAGTGAGCATTAAATCAAGAGCTTGCCAAAGTTCTGTAATTCAGGGCATAAAGATATAACTAAAAGCATGTAATTTGGGTCCTTGCTCTTGACGTGATCCAAATTACACACAGGAGTTGAGGGATGTTTCAGCTCTTTTATTTTCATCTTAAAAATTTATTGCAGACAATTGTTAAAGATTATCCTCAACTTAAACAAGTAGGAGTACATATATGTATAAAAAAATCTTTTATTTTCCCAAAACTGACTTGGATGCGATTTTATTCTCCTGCTTGGACAAGCTACATGTGACTACTGATGCAATACTGGGCTGGAATAGCTTGTGCTGCTCCAGACTAGGTACAAGGTGGTTTACGGAATCAGTAGCCAACACAGCTACTGACAATCAATTACACTCACTAAGACTTATTTTGCTGCATTTCAATTCCCAATGCATATATCACTGACTTACAGGTAATCCTGGCTCACCAATTCCAGGAAGTCCTGGCGATCCAATTTTACCTTCTCGACCTTCAGCACCCTTGTGAAAAAGAAAATGAGAAAGTTCAGTCCTGATTCAACTTGGTACTTTCGAAGAGCACAACATTTACATTTAGATGATTCAATGGTGTCACCACAAAGGCTTGAAATCTAATGTGTAACTTCTCCTAAAGGAAAAAAACCCCATACGTGACATTCTAGAAACATTTGAAAGTACCTTTCAATAAATACTTGAAACACTAGATTGCATTCCAGCCCTCAAGGCATAGGGGTAACTGCTTAAAATTGAAAAGTCTGAGAGATGACAGGGATGAGGGAGCTAACTCAGACTAAATTTAGCTGCAGTACCAAAGCAGGAATGCTCAGGCAGGAGGGATGCTCACTGTAGCCTCTGTCTAGGTACTTGAATTGAAGCCTGCTTCAGTGGAATATGGGATTGCATGGGAGCTCCAGGAGCTGTATAGTTTCTGCATCTTCTACTTACAAGGTGTCATAATCTTCATGATTTCTTCCAGTTTACTGAGAACTGTGTCCTCCAAGGATAAGGGCACAGAGGGTTTGTATCTTTCTATAGAGTAGTAAAGAGACAGGGGCTGACATTTTTTCTCCATAAACTATTTTTCCTTCTGGAAGGACCCAGTGTTGCTGCTGTCACATGGCAAAATACTGGTTTCTGAGCTTATAAACCCTCTCTGTGTTCTGGGGTCTGCCCCACTGCACAGGAAATATGCAGGAATTCAGTCAACGTACAAATCAGAGCACTAAGATAAAAAAAGTGCAAGTATATTAGATGGTGGTATTTGGCTCCAAAACACAGGGAAAAGATGGCATAAAGCTACACAAGAGACTCGGCACCAGAAGAACCAGAGTGAGGTCTAGTTCTGCCCAATTTACATTTCTTGTTGACTTTGAGATGCAGGTCTCTGACAAAACTCTTGTAAACTAAGGAGTCATGTTTCCTATGCAGATGCTTCTGTAGTTTTCCAAAAGGAGATCTGGCTGGCCAGCATAGGCAGACATGACTTTTCCAAAACTTGATTCCACCTTCTAGTCTTTTGCAATAAAATGAGATGGAGGAATTAAATGCTGCATGAGAGAATCTTATAATCTTTAAGAACATCTGTTCCCTAGTGAATGACAAGGCAAATCTCTCACTTGACCATATACCACAGTGACTGAGATGTATTTCTACACCTTGAAGTGTGGTTTACTCACTAGTGCAAGCATCTGCTAGTGCTTGAAAATTATCTCACACAGTTAACCCCCATTTAAATGGCATTATTTCTGACTTCTGTCAATAGGATCATTATAAAAATTCAAGAGTTGCTGGAAAAGCAGGTCTTTTATCTCCATTCTATGTGAATACAAAAACCTGTCAATCGGTTTTACATTTAGGTGATAAGAGTCTGACTTTGATAAAACAGCAGGTGAGAAATTTCATTCAAAAAAATGACTGCCCATAGTTATCACTTTAACAAACATATTGGTGAGAGTTACCTTGGGTCCTGGCTCTCCAATGCCAGAGGGTCCTGCAGGACCATAGGGACCTGGAGGGCCTTGTTCTCCCTAAAGGGAAAAAATGGAATATTAATGTGAATAGAAGTTTAACCAAATTCTGACAGAGTGTCTTTCCAAAGCCTCATTTAGGGCTAGAGAAATACATTTTTAATGTAAAAAACAAATAAACAAAACAATCTAAACCTGTCTTGAAGAAATATGTTTAGATTAGAAACAGGGTCAATATCCTGGCCATACAAGTTACTGAGAGAGATAATAATTTTATAAAGCCACTCTTTCATATGCATCATGAAAGATAAAAAAAAATATTATTCTTTGTCCTATCTTCGGTCCTGACTTCATCCAATATTTTGGTGCTTCCACAGACTTTTCTTGACAGAAAGATGGATATTTGGAAATGAAGCAGTGCTTGTGCTTCCAACATGGCACTCAAGGTTCTTGCCATAACAACAAATGCACACATAGCATGACTGTTGTTCCTACTGTTGTCTTTGACTGCAGCTCCTAATCCTCTTCCTCTCTTCAGTATACTTTGTTTCTAACAAAGCCAAAACAGCCACACAGTTACTAAAAATGTTTTTTTTATCAAAATGTGTTTATTTCATGGGAAGGTGTTAATCTTTTGGGACTGAAACTTTTATTTACTGAGAAATTTTATATGCTGAGTTCTGCAACCTTTCAATGAGAATTTTGCACTTGAGAAGTCAATGGAAGTCTAAAAAATTACATTTCCTCACAAAATCAATCAGTTTTTAATTGGCTGAAGAATGAAGCTAAGACACAGGAATGAAAAGATACAGCAGAAGTAAATAAACAGATTATTCTTGAAGTTTAATTTCTGATAACTATGCACTTGGGGTGCTACTGCTGCAGCTTTAAATTCAGAATAATGTGGAACTTGATGCCCAGATTTAAATTCACTCCACTACAGAACAGTATAATAATTTGTAAAGTAACTATGAAATTTAAAACTTGTGATTTTGAAATTCAAAATACAAGATTTTCTAGCACATCTTCATAATCTAATAAATTAATACAGCACCAGGAGAAGCTATGTCTTAAAAGGCAGAGACAAATTAGAGAAAACTGGTATCACTCAGCAGAATAGGACATAGGACACTGATGGGGTATTAACGACATTGATATTGAGTTAATGTGGATTCTGTGCATGCAACTATTGCCAAAATACAGAGTATAGCTAGGAGGTTGACTGTATTCCTAGGTAGAATTTATTGTTTGGGTTTCCTAATAATATTTCCTAATAATATTTTCATGAAACCTTTGGACCAAAGTCACAATTCAGTTCATCTGTATCCAGATTACAACAAATAATGCAATTTTTACTGATATGAAGTCCATTGCAAATTACCCAGTTTTCCTCATAGCTGTGTTTTTCCTGATGTGTTTGTTTGAAACCGATCAAACAATGACAACAACAAAAATTCTTCCAATGACCCATCTTCTACACTTCCTACAGCCTGGTGCCCCGGAAGTTTTGCCTTTCAGCCCATAGGCTTCCTTACCTCAGCACCAACTCTGGCTTCAGTACCTTCCCACTTGACAAGCCACATTAACAGCTTCAACCCCGTGCAGCTTCAGGGCCTGAAGACAGTCTAGGATGGGGATGGATACACACACTGCAAGCAGTGCCAGAGTGACACAGGAACAGGCACAGGCTGTTGTAAGGCAAGGCAGTATGCTAAGTATCAGCTGCTCCAATTCATAATCCTTCTTTCTTTCATGAAGAAGGCAGACTGGGATTTCTATCGTGCCAGGATGTATGAGCATGTCCCATAGAATGAATCCAAAAGACATGCAAAGTTGAAAATATATTTTAAAAAATCTATTAGGTAAAAAACATAGTTCAGCTGTATAGCACCACTATGCCCTGGGCACAGCAAATGCCACAAAGCACATTGCCTCCAGCTGATAAAGCCTTTGAAACAGTGTAGGAACTTGTTTCATGCTGAAAAATGATATCTGATAAATACAGGCTCATCTGTCAGCTGAAACAATACGCCAACCCCCTTTATTGTGCTTGGAAAGTGCCCTCCAATTCTTTTTCTTGCCACCCAAATGAACATTGTGTTTCCTGTCTATGTTGACAGCCCCTGACAGAATTTCCCAAGGACAGTAACTCTGAGGGATGCTTCCTATCACAAATAATTCACTCCTTTGCGAGTTCACCCACATGACAGAGCTATGCCTTGAATGCAGATGAGAGTCCTGCTGAAGTGAATGATTTCCAAAAGCTCTATTTTTCAACCATGATAAAAACGTTACACTGTTTTCCTTCCAATGACTGGTGTCATGTGCCTTGCAAGAGCTGTTGCTGAAGGTATGGTACTGGTAGGTGCTGGGGTAGGGAGTGCAAGAAGCTCTTGTGATAAAAATCATGGAGGGTAGCATGAAAATGTTGTTCTGTGAAACACTTTGTAACGGATAGAAGAGGATGCCTGAATATTAATGGAGAAAGAAACCCAATCTTCTACCAGACAACATGCAAAACTTGGAAACTTAAATGATTCAGTCTATTTTAAAGATTGCAAGTTTCAAACTTCAAATGGCTATTAACGAATCTGGATTTTATTTTCTGTGGTCTTGGTGCTACAAGTAACGTGGAATTTATGAAAACCATAAAGTTCTTGCAATAATATCACATTACGCCTACATGTAGAGACAAAAGTCTGCTTTTCCAAATAGCTTCTTTGTAATAATTTGCTCACATTCTTTTTTTCTCTCCTTACTGGGATTTTCCTTCAGGTGACGTCTAATATCATCTGGAGCAAGGGGAAGGAAAATTACACTTGATCTGAGTTTAATGTTTTTACATATTGAAAT
This sequence comes from Melanocharis versteri, assembly GCA_013397845.1. Lineage (NCBI taxonomy): Eukaryota > Metazoa > Chordata > Aves > Passeriformes > Melanocharitidae > Melanocharis > Melanocharis versteri. Next base: position 380,868 of record VZTG01007355.1, on the reverse strand, counting down.
TGTACCATTTTAAGCCTGGAACATACTTAACAGTCTAACACAAAAAAACCACCACCCACCCACCCACC